>JABUQX010047610.1:0-27062 GCA_015478945.1 Trachelipus rathkii | reverse complement strand
AAATAATAAGAGCCAGAAACAATTTTTAGGAGGGTAATTATTACGGTTAGTAATATGTAACTCTAATTAATCTTATTTATTGATATATAAAGAATCAAGAATGTGAAATGATAATGAGTGAGAATATTATTAAGATAGTAATATATATATATTAATAATTATAATATATAATAATTATTCGATTTCTATAAAGATAATTAGAAAAGAGTAAAAAAAAATGTTTACCAATAAACTGAGCACAACACTGATGAATATAATCAAAATTATAGTTTATAAAGCGTCCAAATCTCTTGCAAATTTCTCCCCTCATTACATATTCTATCTCAGGTAGGATTTGGACTAAAAACGGATCACACATATGGCAACTATGACGAAATTTGTTGTTTGAGGTGAATAAGCAGTATTTGATTTGTCGCTATTGTAGTTGTTCACCAAGTCTGAGCTGGTTTTAGTGTTATTATATACGTTTTTTCATTTTAGCACTTGTCGAATACACACAACACGAAATTTCTAAGTAGGATATTATGTACGCACATGTGCATCAATACAACTTTAAACTTATAAATACAATATATTGTGTTATATATAAATTATCAAATAAAATTATAACATAATTATATAAATAGCGTAATATATATATATATATAATAAATTAAAATATAATATATAATAAAATAATTTAATAAATTAGATAAAATAAAGATAAAAAAATATTTATATAATAATATAAAGTAATATAATATTATATTATATAAAAAATGTAGGCAGTGCTAATAATAGTACTGGTGCTATAAAAAAATTAACAGAATGTACAGTATTTAAAGCAAAAGAGTTAATAATAAATAATTACAGTTTTAAAATAATAAATTGAAATAAGAGTCATGTTTACAACAAATTCACGTCTCTCATTTCACTTTCTCACTTTTTCGTTCTGTTCACAGTACAAAACAAAACATTTATACACTTCCCATGATCTAGATAATCTTATATCTCGAATCATATTAAGGAATTTAAGTCGTTCGTGTTAATAAAAAAGAAGAAAAAATATGACGGTGTTTATTAATTAATATATGGTTGAGTTTTTACATGCATTCAAGGGGAATAAATAAGTGGTATAATACGAAATAAAATTATAATTATATAGAGGAATCAATATAAGAAATTAAATAAGATTATAAAATATGTCATGAAAGAATTAATATATATAACTTAATTATTTTTTAGAAAGATATATTGAGGGGGAAGCTGTAGAACAAGGTAATTTACCGAAATTGTTCCGTAACCCCTAAATTATTTTCACTTTTCCGCAAAATTTTATTTTTTTAATTGTTATTAAAAATCATATTTATTATTAATGTGGAATTTCTTGAGTACTATTCTTCTGGGCATGATTTGATTTTTAAAAAGGTTTTATGTGAACCACTACTCTTGTAGTTCTGTTGCTTATGCTGGCCTTGCAAAGAGTCGGTCCCTTACTGTCGCTACTAGCGGTTTTCTGTTTTATTACGGGCTACATATCTGAATTTCACGGGCATTCGAGATGATTATTTTGTAAGAACGTAACAGGATCCGTTAGTATTTTCTTCCTGGGAACTAATTGAAAAATGTATTATTACTTGAGTGTTGGTGTCAGAACTCTACTCTGTTGGTTAGGTGCTGATTATTAGGTGTACATGGCGCGACGTGTAGTGATAGATGTGTTTACGCATTTGCTCGAATTCCCTGAGACATTCTAATGAGAGTAATGGCTATAGGCTTTTAATTAAGTACCTTTAATATCGGTATTTGACTCGTTTTTGATCTTGTTACACGATTATTGGATCTTTTTTTATGTGTGGTGTTGGGGTGCCTCTTCTCTAGCAACGTATTGGCTTTCCATGAAGTATAATTCTTAGAAAGTTCTTCCCTTGGATTTCTGTAACTCAACTTAGGCGGCGATCAATCCTAGGGCTATACGGTCGCCACTTATGGAATCCATTCTTGGGCTAGGTCGCCACTTGTGGAGATTCATTCTTGGGCTAGGTCGCCACTTGTAGAAACTTTCCTTTTATTTGTTTAATTGTGGAGGAGAGATTAGTAGATGCACAGACACACACAGGGGTGTCTGATACTGGTAGGATGCTCAAGCTCCTGGGTGCAGATGCATTTTGAATGGAGATGTTTTGTTTGCAGTAAACACTTTTAGGTGATTCTTGATGAGTGTCGTTTCCTCTCTCGCATGTGAGTTCAGCAATATAATAATGCTTGACAGCTATTAGACATAGAGTAATGCTTGACAGCTATTAAATCAATCTTTAATTGGCACTGAATATTCACTTCGTGTTTAAGAACTCTCCGTTGTACCTCACACAATGACACAATGAAAATCTCTTCAAAGAAAGATTATAAGGGAATTAGTTTCCTAAACCCTTCTTCGTGCATGGGGACTCTCTACTATCTCTAGTGTATTAGTTAAGAAGTATCTATGCGGTATGTTTCTTGGCAACAATTTAATAAAGGAGAGTGCAAGTCTCTTAGAGATTAAGAAAATATACACAGGATAGTACAGATAGAAGTCCATCGTTTTATATCTAATTGGGTAAGAAAAATACATAAGAACATTTGGGTTATACACGAAAAGATATGCTGAATAATGTAATGATTAAGTCCAAGAAATTATGTCCCCACATGTAAATAACTAATTCCATTAAATACATTTCGATTTTAAAAAACCGAGACCATGCGAATATGTCAAAGTGTAACATTACATAAGGAGGAACAACAGTAGATACAAGGATAAAAACTCTAAAAACAGATAATTACGTAATAATTAAAAGACATTCCTAGACAGGTTTTAAATGCGGTATTATTTCTGTTAATAAGTTGAAGCACATACATGTTCTCATGACATAATTTCTTATATAGTATTATATCTTAATTATCATCATTATTATTATCATTATTAATTAATTAATTATTATTATTAATTATTATTATTATTATTAATTATTATTATTATTATTTTTTTATTATTATTATTATTATTATTAATCATTTTAATTAATTATTAAAATTATTATTATTTTATTATTAATTATTATTAATTATTATTATTGATTATTACTATTAATTAATATATTATTATTCTGTGAATAAATAATGTGATTAAAAATTAATATATTATTATTATTAATTATTATTCCATGAGTACCATCAAAATTAATTTTTAAGTAATTTGCATATTATTATTAGTAGTAGTGACACGTAAATTCACGATTTAAATAAATAATATAGAATTATTGGGCTTACTAGTATATGTAAATCAAAGAAGTAAGTATTAATTTCTAATGAAGCGGGGGAAGCACCTCCAGTTATTGGATTAAATCATTCCATTGCGGACATTGAGTATGTTTGAATTAGGACTCGCCTTAATAATTTCTGAGAAAGAAAATACTCAATAAAAAATCATTCGGGAAAACAAAAGTTAAATTAGAGATTGAAGTTGAGTACATAAGTTAATTATCCTTTGAAAGATAAAAATCAAAAAAAAACATGTATATTACTAGCTGAATTAGAAATAAGTATATACTATTATATAATATTTATGTATAATAATGTATAAAATATATGATATAAACTTAATTGCAGACTTATACCAAAAAGTGAAATTTACAGGTGAGGTATATAATTATATATAATAACAAACGTTAGCGAGTATAGTGATTATATAGGTTATGAATAAGGCTATATAGTAGGAGTTATATTGCTATATAAGCCTCATAGTATAGTGCAATTATATATATTTATAATAGCACAGATTTGAAAATTAGAAAACATTTTCCAAAACTTACACATCATTACTAGCTTCATTTAAGGTAAATATATAATAATAGTACTATAGAGTTAGTGATGAGAGTAATTATTACTTCTGACACATTTAGGTATATATATATATAGTATACATATATAGAAAGTAGGTAGATAGATAAGTAGTGGATATAGGCTATAGGTATATATTTAACCTATATATATATACTAACATTTATAATGTATATAACTGATAATTAAATGTACTAGTATTAGTAGGTAGACGAACATAATAATAATATATATAATAAATAGTAAATAAGTATTATATTGTAATATGTTTAAAAAAAAATGGATAGAGATAGGTCTTATAACTAATACAAAAATGGGTTTTATATATCCTATATAATAGGTACAGTCACGTCACTTCATCTGAGGTTAGCATATAATACAACATACATACTAACATTGTTACAGGATGTTTATTAAGATGACTTTAGCATGAATATTCTTTTCAATATATGATTTAGTTATATAATATAGAGTGAGGTGCCTTTTTCTGAGATGATCGTGTCGGTACCCCCAGCTCGTTGTTACAAAATACTTAACGGTTTACTCCACAACTTTCGTGGGTACTGGGAACAGGCTTATTTCTGCCAATGCATTAGTAGCAGTGCAACTCAGCAGAGTAGAAAATGAATCCTCTCGGCGTTCTTTCCACCTAGGGACCCACCAGGTTGTTATTGCAAAGGTGCATCCTGTTGGCGGAGCACTCGCCACTGCAGTATATCAATTCAAGTTTATTCAGAAAGGAATTTGAGAAGGAAGAATGATGCCATAGTACGCAAGAAAACATTCCAACACATGTAAATGGACGCAAGTAGATTTTCCGTTAATTGGAGAAACAGAGGAGACTATTAGAATTATATGCTCGCTTGTAGGATGAAAAGAAGAATTTGGATATAGAGGAGAATATGTATGAACAAGAGATATAAAAGGAATGTGAGTAGTGCCGTTATTCATTGTGTCGCCGTGAAATAATAAGAAGCATAATGTGCAATAGGTTGCAGGTTCGTTATATATCTGGATCAAGAGGGTATTGAAAGTTCCCATAAAGGTCTTCCTTCCCGGGAAATTATAATATTTTTGATTAACGTTTTGAGTATAATGCAGAGGCTTAATTTGCACTATCTTTGCGGCAGAAATAGAAAGTGTTTTCCACAAAAAGGGAAGAAAAGAGAAACATAAATAAGAGAGTCTTCTACAACGAAAGAGAAGTGAAGGAGTTTAGATGTTTGTCTTAACTATGAACCTCTTGAAAGGTGTTGTCATAGATGGCTCTACGGTAAACATAAAAAAAGGATTCTAGAGTAACTTTGGTTTAGAATCATCTTTAGGAGATTGTAAGGGTTGTTTTTTCTGAATCAACGTTAGTACAAAACAAAGTTTGAACTATATTAGAGAAAATTAGGATACTTTGTATTGGAGCGTGAACGCCATGCAAAGGGTGTATTTCTTTTGTCTTTAAAAAAGAAAAAGCCAGATAGTCTTGAAGGCAATGCATCATCATAATGTTTTCCACCGCTCTGGATATTTCTACTTAAAAATTTATAGTTTTTTTTTCGGAAGGAAATGATATTTAAACTTTCTTCTCTAAGTCCGTAGACTGGGTGGTTTATAATAAGTACGTGGGGTGGTTATCGTCTTTAACCATACGTAAATTTATTTATTAACTTTATAATACTTCTGGTTTCTTATCAAGTTTTCACTTGGTTAGTTTGACACTAAAATGTTATTTTGAACTGTAGGTTTATAACCTTTCTTAAAGTTCATTTCTATTTTTTAACCACTTATATCAGTCATTGTTCATCTCCAGTATTTTTTAGTTTACTTTACTAACATAATTCAATCTCTTATCTTGGTCATATATAACTACTTTACGAATGTTGTAAGATTGCTTGATTTATAATTAATTATAAATAATTAAGAAATTGATTAAAATGCTTATCGAGTAACTCAGCTTGGTCTATTTATGAACTTTTGGACAGATTCATGTCGTTATATTCATTTCCAGGTTAGGTGAACAAATGGTATCTAAACTTTTATACATTTCTAAACATGCTACTAAAGCGGTCAAACATTATAATTGTCGTGTTGTTATATGTTGTTATTTTATGAACATACTAATAGGAAAACAACGTAGTAGTTTAAATTTCTATACGACAAAATTATTAAGTAGTAGACATTGTTAGTTAAGAAAAATAGTTTCTTTACAATTAGTAATAAAGATTATTAATGATGTATAGAGTGTATTAAATCACAAAAGACACAATTTTAAATTACTCATTACTCAGTAGTAAAATTGTTAGTGTTTACATCGTCGGAAGATGTCAATATCAAAGATGACTAAATTGGATAAATATAAAATATAAAATATGTTAATGAGAAAACGTTATAGACAGGTAAAAGAGTAAACTAATGAAAGCGTGTATACAAAAATAGTTAAA
This sequence comes from Trachelipus rathkii, assembly GCA_015478945.1. Classification (NCBI taxonomy): domain Eukaryota; kingdom Metazoa; phylum Arthropoda; class Malacostraca; order Isopoda; family Trachelipodidae; genus Trachelipus; species Trachelipus rathkii. The sequence continues at coordinate 20,769 of JABUQX010047610.1, read as the reverse complement.
TGACCTACTCAAGGAAAGTATTTTTGGTATTTTAAGATAGTTTAAATTATCTATCGTTAATAGACTATCAACTAGGAGAATTGAAGGCAAGATGTATAAGTGTGTTGTGGAGTTTTTTAAACAAAATTTCAAATTTTATAGTCTATTACTTTAAGTAAGAGTATTAGTGCGTACTCATATAAAAGCTATTGGTTCTGGAGCTAGACTCTCATAAACAGGTTATCGTCGGATCTTAGGGTGTGGGATAAAACAAAAGCTAATATTAACATTGTTAACTCATCAATAACTAATTCTAATAATAGTGGTTGCTCATTGAGTTAAGATGGTTAAGGTTATATAGAGATGTTAGGGAAGGCCTGTGGTGTAAATGGACAAACTAGCATTCTTAAAAAATCACAGTATTAATTCTTTTAGTGTTAGTCACTAAGTGTTAGTTGCTAAAAACAAGAAGATTATGCATGGAATGTTAAATATTCCTTGGTTTATGTCCTACATCTAAACTATCGTTAAGATTAGTTACAAAATTTACAGAAATTAGATTTATCAAATTGTTATTGAAGACGACTGGAGCATGGTGTTTTCTAGTGTATTTATTCTACTTTTTGTATAAAACGAAACCTTTTTTCTTTTTTGAATGATTTTTTTAAATAAGGTTTTTAAAATGATATAGAGGCTCCCTTGACCTCAAGATGGTGTCAAATGAGGTGTAACCACGCGCGCGGACTATATCGAATGAATAATAGATAAAACAAAGGAAAAAAGGAAAAAACATAAAATTTTTTTCAAAAATTTATTTTGGTTATCTCGGCTCGGACCAAATTGTAAATCGGGATATCATCAACTCCGTCTATAGAGAGAATTGTAGGTTTAAATTAAATAATATGCTTCTTAAGATTAAAGGCGCCAATATTCTAGTCGGGAGAAGTCTGATCGTTAAAATGTTAACTAGAGAAGCTTATTCATTCGTCAGGTGCGTCGAGATCTATATTAAAAGCTAAAAGCAAGCTAAATGTGAGATATTTCTGCATCCAACCGAGTTCCTCTCAGGTGTGTGTGGACCATACTCTATATATATCAATTTGACAGCTGAGAGTGTGGGATCTTCGCTTATAGTTCCTTTCATAATGATACTCTGTCCGTAGGTAAAGTTGTTCATACATATCTCTCAGGGGCGAGGATAGATAACCGGATTATCGCTTATAATGTTCCTTTTCGGTCTTTTCTTCTCGGTTTTATGTTATTTTCAATACATTTATGGATTTATCAGGGCACGTAATCTGTACAGTCGACGTGATTGTTCTTACATACAATTCTATGAGTTAGTTATTGTAGATCAATTAGTTTATACAAACAGAACCATCTACATAAAAACAACTAGAATAACTAGACTTATAGAATAAAAGACAGACACTTGTAAAGGACAATTGTAGACTAAACACTCAACTAAACTACGTGTTCTTTAACATTCCTATGCTTATAAGAAAGGAAAGTATGTAACGATTATATTATGTACGCCGAGCGGCACCTTTGGGCCTCTTACAAACATTGTTGGTCCGGAGCATATTCATTGAATAAATTGCTCTTCACATACGTTGGCCAATTCACGTATTTATGATTATTTTTAAATAGAGACCTCTTCCTCTAATAATATTTTCTTCTTAGCCAATTTCTGGAAAGAAAACTTTTGGACATTCTACTACAAGACACACTTTGAGAAATAGCTTTTGAATAGACGGCGGTAGCTAACCTGAAACGTACATCGTAAAAATGTATATGTAAACAAGACATATAGTACGAAATAAATAGAATACAAAACAACTTATAATACTAAAACCTAATAGATTACCCAATAATCCAGCTTTCATCCAAAATTTTGACTGAGGTTCTATATTTCATTCCGCGGCTAAATGTAGCCTCTGCCAGTTGAACCAACACCTGTCGCTTGAATTTGCGACCTTGCAGAGATTGGATTGGGAAGCAATTTGTGCTTGTCCCAATGCGGATCATTGTTCAAAAAGGTTCTTAGAAACATTTGGTCAAAGCTTTTTTGGTGTGTTGTTAGAAACTCTAGATCAGAGGATAAAATCTAAATATTGGTCAAAGCAAAACAAAAATAAAAACAAAGCAAAAATACAGCAGTGTTCTTTCTTAAATTGATGAGAAAGTCGGGTATCTTATCCTCATCTTACTCTGATTCTTACCATAGGAGCACCCTGGTAGTGTCTTCAATCCCGGTAAACTATTAAGAGTGGTTTAGTGGAAAAAGGACCTTGACAATTTCTCAGTTTTCAAGATCAATATCATCTTAAAACTTAAAACAACGCTATCATTTCTCCAGTTTCTCTCTCATCAAATAATTTAAAACATTCAAGGTAGTATTTCCGGTATCTGAAGTCCTCAGTAAATAGAGGTCTTTCGGAGAAGTGTGGTAGCAATAGTCTCATTAGTACAAATCATAAGTTCAAATTTTACAGAACAATATTTGTAGAAAGAAAACTAATCCAATATAATTGAAAACATGCAAAATAGAAATGTCATTATCTTTAATTTAAAAAAAAATGTTTTCTTTTAATCCCTAAAATCTACGCCTAATGGGCAATATCTGTTGTATCTTATCTTCCTTCTTCATTATAAGTTTAATAACCAAACACAAAGTCTCTCACATATAGGCATGTTCTGACTATAAACGAGTGTCTCCCACTAGTCTCTCGGCGCTCACGAGGATTAACGGCTCCACTTTCAGGGATTTCCCCATCCTGTTATGACACACGTGTATCTTGGGCAACTCATAGCACCCCTCTTCGTTACTTCACTAGCTTTTCCTCCACCTTTGTTTGAGGGTTCATTCGCTCCAATGGAGTATCATTAGGAAGCAAAGGTTTTCAAGGACGAGGGCATCTATATCTAAATAAAACCAATAAAGTGAATACTTAGAGAGAAAAACATTCACAGAAAATCCTAAAAAATACAATTCATTATTATCTAATGAATATGCGATTGAATATGTTATTACCAGACACTGAGTCCTTTGTATTAAATGAAATTTAACAAAACAAAACATTAATCAAACATTAAACTATCCTACCGAGAGCCAACAAAATATCATCCTGACGTACTGATCTTTTTTGTGCTTTGAACGTTTTGTACACAATCGTTGGGGTGCCCTGGCCATTCACTTTCCTGATTTAACTGAGGCATTATACCTAGAGGCCATTAGCAGAAACTCTTATTTGAGGCATACGGTTACGTTCGTGTATATTAATGTGCCAAGGGGGATATCAGGATAGGAATGTCAGACCGTGTGAATTTTAGGTATGATCCATTTTATCAGTCTCGGTTCGGTTGTCTGTCATTCAATTCACACCGAAGCAATAACATAAATCTCTGATGTCTCCCGTCTCCAACAAACTATACTAGAACCTTTGGTCGAAACTCTCTGTAAATAGTTTAGTATCTAGGAAGAACCTCTTGGTGAGGCAACTCGTGCAAGGGTAATCTTGATCTCTAAAGCAGATAATTAACAGACATAGGAAATTAATTAAATTGAAAAATTAAAGTTAATATCATTTTTCTAATTTCACAATACTGATTATTACAGGTCAATTACATTTAATTAGCCCTACACTGTTCGTTCCGAAGTTGGGCATTAAATTAGAACACAACACAATGCTGTAGGCAAATAGTTGCTTTAGCACAGAATGAACAAAAGGTTCTTAGAAAGAGATTTGTAGATAATCAAGGAATGGATCTAGACAGATCTAATGTGCCTGTTCATCCCTACATCTCAAAGTGAGTGGTGTCTCTCACTTACTATTTATATATATATATATAGTAATATATATATATATAATATATAGAATATATAGGTATATATATGTATAGATACTGAAACTGTATATATATATTATTACTATAGATATAGATAATTTATAATATATTACGTATTTCATAAAATATAAATAATACTTATTATTTAATATATTTTGTTTGGAGTATCTCTCCCTATTTTTTTTGCTTGCGCTCATAACAACGGAATTATAGAGGTGAATTAGATTGAATAGTAAATATGGAAGTATATTCCTGCAATGCATATTACATGGATAATTGGGGAAAATTGGGTTCATTTCACTTGTCAGGACATCGGGCATTCACGCTCTAAAAATGATTCAGTGCAGGAGATAGCTGCTATAACATGCTTCTATGACTTTAATGTTTTGGTCATGCACTGAAATGAGACATATATATACGGCTCTGACGTGCACTATATGGCATCCTCGAGGAGAGAGGAAAATTGTGGACGAAAAGAGCTCAGAATATTTTTATGGAGCTTATTACCCTCGTATTCGGTGGATTCATATCGCTCTTGTTTTAGGAGGCGCACAGTACTTCTATTATTAAATTTCTACTCTTTTTACTGTTGACACCTCAAGAGGGATATTTTTATCAACGAGGTATATAATCGAACGGTTAATTGCATGCAATCACTACATTCCAAGAAAATTCGTCTTTGTTTTGATCTTCTCGAGTACTCACAATAATTGAAGTGATAAAATTCTTCTCTAATATTATACGTTATTAAATTTGAAAGACCCTAGGACGAAAATGATATTGTGCCTGACCTATCATCTTTTTTAAACCTAAAATCAAGAAAGCAAAATTGAGGACTACTTTTGTCTTTCTTTTCTCAGTGTTGGCAAACTCTCTGTCCTTTCACCGCATTTTATGATCTTTAGATCTTAAATATCGAAGAGAAGATAGTGACTCGATTCAAACAAAACAAAACACAATTATGGTTAATGCTAGAATCATTTTACCCATTAAAACCTATCATAAATTAAAAAGATATTAAGTTGACTGCTCTTGAACGTAAAGAATGACAAGACAAAACATCATACGCAAATGATATTGTTAAAAACTTCAAGAGATAAAAAAAATGGTACGTTATCTATGAAAATGAGATCAAATCTTTACTTAAAACTTATAGGACAAACTTGGCGTTCTCCTTGGCTTCGGAATCAAGTGATTCTGTTGTCTCTCTCTTTCTTTTTCTCTCTCCAACTCTCCACAACTCAACTGATTTGTCTATTTTTCACAACCTCGTTGGTAATGTCCGGTTACCGTTGGAGACTGTTCAGCCTTTCAAACCAGAAAGTCTGGGGTCTTGAAGATATTTGCTACGGTCTGTTCTTAAATGAAAAACAAGGCATTAGGTACATATTACACATATTCTTTTTTATATATATAGATAAAGATCCATATATATATATATATATATATATATATATATATATATATATATATATATATAATATAATATAGTATTATATAATATTATGATAGTTATTTATATAGTATGATACTATATATCAGTAAAGAGTGTGAAAGAGGCATAACGTGCTCCTTACGTTGCCTGCGATGGGCACTAGTTATTCTGTCTCCCCTTCCCTTGGGTTCGTTGCCATCTTGGCTCGTAACAACTTGAGATCAGCTTCCTAACTACCCACCAGCAGGCACACCTGGGGACTCACTGTTGCCATGGGCACTGGGTTATTCTGTCTCCCCATCTCTTGGGTTCGTTGCTAGTTGTAACAACTCAAGATCAGTTCCCTAACTACCCACCAACATGCTTACCCGTGGACTTAATGCTTCTCGCAACCGGCGGAGATGCTACTATAAATGCTTGGATGGGGTGTGAATGGTGAGTGCCACAAGGACATCTGTATTTCGCTATCTTTTTTTTTTTTTCCTCTGTGTGCTGGTATTGTAAAATGTTAAAATTAAATCGCACTTTTTCATTTAAAAAAAAAAGTGATTCATTCACATGTTTTTAATTTCTTTTTGGTTTATATTTATTTTTTTTTCTTATTTTTTTTTTGTATCTTATATTCATTGTGTTGGTTTTTTGGTAAGTAATTCCAACAAAATTTTTCTTGTGTGTGAAAAATCAAACCAATTTCAGTCCTATCTATATAGCTTAAAAATAGACCCATCTCTCATTTCTCTTGTTAATTATATTTATTTTTATTTTTTATATATTGTTTATTCTATATTTCTTTTAATATATATAGTATATATATAGTATTAATTATTATATATATATATATATATATATATATATATATAATTATTATTATTATATATATGTTTAGTATATATATATGTATATAATTAGGTATATATATATATATATGTAGTATTTATATATAATTGTTAGGTGTGGTTGAATAAATAGAAAGTTTGTATAAAGAAATATAAATTTATAGGATCAGTTGCATTTGTTCCTTGTCTTTTCTTTTGGTTTAATGTGTTTCATTAAAGTGGTTTGGGATGATCTAAAAATGATTTTTTTAACAGACATTATCATATCTGTAGACTGAGAGAGGGGCGGAGCAGCACCTCTTTCTTCAGGAATTCTATCTAGGATATACATAAAAGAAAAAATGATCGAAGGAACATGCTATTCGATTGATTTAGATACTTTTTGTAAGGGTGACTAGGAACTGCGCCTTTATTTTTGAATTCTCATAACATTTATAGAATTTGCCATAAAAGTAATGGTGCGATGATGAATCTTGGCCAAGCGACTAGATTTATGAGAGGCGAACTTGCGTCTGTTGGTATTAGTAAACAGAAAAAAATTTACTAAAGGATGGAACTGCGCTTTTTACAATTGTATGAAAGAGGAATGGTTATTCAAAATTGACTGACTTAAATTGTCTCATATTTGAGACTGGTGTTAAATTTTTAATGGAAGTCGTCATACTTTGATTTTGTCTGATGGGGAAGAGAAGCAGACTTATTCTACAGGCTGTTGTGTAATTACACCATATAATTTTTAACGTTTCTCATCGTTAAATATTGGCAGTTCTAGATGGGGCAACTTTATCATTCTTATATATCAATAGTAGTATTTCTCGTCTTTATATATGTTATTAGTAGTTATGCAGCATCCGTGTGATAAACTTCTTTGTTATTATAGTTATTACTTTATCAATTTCAATTGAACTATTTAACAAACATTTAAAGACTCACAATGTTATACATGTATATAGTATATATAATTATATATAGATATATGTATAGTATAGTATAGTTTAATATATATTTTAGATGGATAAATATTAGTATTAGATCATCTAAACTTATTCTTCTTCCAAGCACACAGTGTGGCACGCATTAATTTTATTCCTCTTTAAGTATATCTCCCTCTCGATCCTTTCCTGTCTTTGAATACTATTTCTTTCGTGTAAGTTGTGGATAAGGTATAAGGAAACGGTCCCATATAGTTCCTGCCTGTTGAGGGAGTTAGTGGGCCTGTCTTCTCGTATCGTCGATTTCCTCTATTTTATCTCGTTACGGGTGCTGTCTGCGCGTTTTCCTTCCGATGATCATAATCGTGCCTCTCTCATTGTTCTTCTAAGAAGGATGTAACTGAAGGGCAATGATTCCAATTATTTGGGCTGGGGCTGATCCCAGTTTTTAGCCCCTACCCTAAAATGGACATAAATTTCGGAATTTTTTTAAACGACACCGTTTTTAGCTATATTATGGTAACATATACTCTAAAGAAATTAGCTTTTTTTGCGCGTCTATAACGTTGTTGTTCCTGGTGTTTTTTCTGTGACTGTATCATAACTTCAAGAAGTTTTCATTTTGTTCTGAATTAAAACCAGCTTTCTTATGCCTGTCACATCTTTTTCCAACTTGTTTCAGATTTTTTTGCGATAATGACCTTAAACTTGAAATATGGTCATAGGGTTATTACCGGGTACATTATGAGTCACTGATTGTAGCATTTTGATATTTTAAATTATTTGTGGCTCTAATTCAAGATTGACGGTTTGTGTCCGAATTCCAAAAGCTGGTCCAGTTTTTTTTGAATTTGAAAAAGTATTGGAAAATTGACATATGAGTGTCTTTTATTACCATACCATCGCTACTCACGCGATTCCAGACAAGCGTTCTTCAGGGCTTCAGGATCGATAGTCCGGTGCAGTATGCATCTTGTTGTTACTGTCAATAATTTCTTTTGTTATTTGCAATAGGGAGGTTTGGAGGTATGCATGTGAACAAATCTTTCAAAAAAATAAAGACAGTTTTTGAAAATTTTTTAAAAATTTTCTATCTGATTACTAAAGAAATGATATCTATTCTCTATAAATAAAGATTGCATCGGTGTGCCCGACTATTACAGCCTGAAAATTTTGATGTTGATCGGGATGGGTAGAAAAAAAACTAGAAGTTTTTCAACTTTCAAATTAATAAAAAAATGGATTGTTGGAAGTTGGAGCAACGCTGAGCAAAAAACTGAAAATATCGAAAATGAAAATGTAATCAGTGCATATTGTAGGTAATGGACCATCTATGGCATATGTTGCAAGTTTGGATAAGCATTTTCGTAGGTTGAAATAAAAATGTTGATATGTAAAATAAAAGATGAAGTGAGCATGGTATTTTGGGAGATATAATGTTGAAAAATGTTCTGATAGTGTATGACTACAGGGTCTGAAGCAGAAAAACACGCCGGTATACATAAACGTTTAGATGCGCGAATGAAGAAGAGGCTATGCATTTTGGTGTTTATATAGTCGAATTAATTCGTCTGAAAATTTCTGAATGTTTGAGTGTCCATTGTTTTAGGTTGGTTCTCTGAAAACTGGGATCGCCTTCAGCAAAATTATGGATATGGCCCTGATTTTGTTATGGTGACAGTACGTGTGTCCAACCTGTGTGCGTGTGTTATAATTAGCTATACCATGTGAAAGTTAGCAGAGAAATCTGTCTGTTTGGTTCGATATCTACAGAAGGATTTAACCGGTTTTCTTTTTTGCATAGTTAATGATAATGTAGCATATATTCACATGTGTTTAGCCTAAAACGTTGTAAGTTGCTATGTAAGGGGTGGTTGTCTAGAATTCCGAAGGAGCGTGCCATTCTGTGTATAAGAATGTGCCGTCCTTCTATAAGGCTGGTCTGAATTCCGAACTTGTCATGTAGTATTGGATAGGGTTCTATGTTTCCGTAGTGTAGGGTGTGGTAGGGATTTCAGATCCACTGGCAGACCTCTAGATTCTATTTTTCGTTAATTGTTACAGCAGATGCTAATATTTGGGTTTTCTCTTTTGGTCTCCAGATGTAGGTACTATGTTAAAGTTGCTCAACGTCTAACATTTTGTCTTGAACATTGTATGAGTGTGATTCACAAACCAGCGTAATGATGGTCGAAGTTATAGCTCGATGCTGTTCCTCGTTGAAGGTAACGAGGATAGTCGTTGAAAAGTAACTGTTTTCGCTCTGGTGCCTCCTTTGATGCGAGATTTTCTCTCACTCTATCACCACGAGTTTGAGGCTGAGCCATGTGGAGGATTGTTTTTCTCGCGTTTGTTGACTCGAGACTTTTCTTTTTATTGTAGTGAGAAGGTGTGCTTCTGTTTCGCTATTGGCTCCTCGTGGACTTAGGACTTGGTGTAAGAGTGAGAGGAGAGAGTTTCTTGTCCTCTATCTTTGCTTTCCGTTCTTCACTTAAGCAGTTGTATCTCGACGTGGGGCTTTGTGAGCGGCACCTGTGTACAAGTTTTGGTCTCAGAGACTTCCTACTTCCTCTTAATCGTGCGGTTGATGGCTTCGCTCACGGTATTGTTGTTTTTTCTCATTCTTCTGGCTGTGCGTTTTTAGTGGCGTAAGGATTCAGGTACTTTCGTCCTTGATCATTTGTCGCGCTGTTGGCTGCGGCTTGGCGTGATTGGGACTTTGTCTCATCTTTCTTCTCTTTCTGCGCAGGTGCTCTGTGGTGCTCGAGCGGATCGGTATCATTTGTTTTCTCTTCTATGGTGAGTGGGCGCGCTGGAGCAGGCAGGAGGTCTTCTGTTTTATCGTCCGCTTAGGATCCGGGAATGAGGCCGGTCGGGTCGATATGCTTGTTCTGTTTATCTGCGCATAGGTGCGTCGGGATGTGCATTTATAGTGGTTTAGGTCTTGACTAGATCACGTGGCGGCTGAGACTTTGAATATCATATCTATAGAGACTCAAGTTTTACTCAGTTTCGTGGGTTAAGACATTCTGTTAATTGTGATTTTTCTCGGATTTTATGTTATTTGTAGTATTTACGTGAAGATGTTTATTAACCATTTTTCTTTCATTGCAGAGATATTATTGAACGAGTTGTTCGCTATGGTTGATTCATGTTTGAGTGTGTTACTTTTTTGTTCCTTTTTCGAATCTGCCTCTGCTGGGTTTTGTCTTTTGCTTTCTCCAAGTACGTTTTCATCAAGTTTTTCAGCTCTCCCAAAAATGTTGATGAAAGTGTTTGTTCAGTTAGCATTATGTAAATGCTATAAATGTCATCATGTGTCTTCGTTATATTGAATTCGTTATTTGACTGGGGGGCTGGATAGTCCGTAGATCGAACAGAATGTTCTAGGCATATCGTGCACTGTTACTGTTTCTGCTTTGTAGCTTTGTAAATTTTGCGTTTGTCGTCTGTCGCTGGTATCCGTATCAGTGAAGGTTGATCTGGAAATGCTTTTCTTCTTTTTTGTCTCTTTCATTCGTTTATCTATTGTTGCCTTCCTCTAACCTTTCTGGTCTGCGCTAGAGTTCGCTTTTACTTGGGCGTTCTTTATTGTTGTTTATTGCATACTTAAATACTGCCAATTCGGCTCTTTCCGTCTCTCTCTCTTCTACTGCTAGTCTCCGTTTTTTCTTCGGCATTTTACTTCTACTTAAAATCTTATATATGAAATATGTATATTATTTTTAGGTATCCCATGTGGGCTTTTAAAACTAAGAGAAGGAAAGAAAGATTGTGGATCTCTGGAAAGGAAGAGGTAGAATATAGTTTTGCTAATAGGAAGATTTAATAAAGTGCTCTTCTACTTGATTGAGAAGAAGATTGGTGAAAGAGATAGTCTTTATGAGTTAAAATATTGCATATAACATCACAATAACGTGTGCACAGTGAACTGATTGCCAGTGATTATTATCTTAATCTTAATATTAAAGTGAAATGGTTGAATCTAACTTCCATTCTTTAACAACCCTTTTCAATAATGCTTCTCTTCATAAACGTATTTAATCAAAGTAAAAATTAACCGTAGTAATAGTGACTAATTCGATTTTTAATTAAATTATAAAGCTTAATCGTGAGGTTTGTCTGTGAGCAACGTGTTTTAATTGTATACTTTTGAAATTTTAAACTGTAGTTGTGAGTAGAGCTATTTAATGTAACAGTCTATGTACATCAATCATATAGTATATTATATTAGTTATATTGTAGTATAGTAATACTATGTTTATTAGAATGCAGGGAAATAGATATACTATTATGTATTATATATTATTATAATATGATAAATATATAATAACTATTATATTAGTATGTAATACTATTATATAATTAATATAATGATAAATTATATATATATATATACTATATTCGTTTAAATTTATTATATGAATATTATGAAGACGCAGCTCTTGTACTTAAATTTTATTAAGCAATAATCAAAAAGTAAATAATCTTATAAATAAATTTATTTTATTGTAGTATTTATTAATATTTGTCTCTTTTAAATATGATATGATCCTAATCGAAGAGTTTATTAATATAGTTACTGGCAAAGTTAAATTGCTAAAAATATAGCGAAAAGAGAGGACAAGTGATAAGATAATAATAATTTGATGTTCTATAACAAAGGTAAAGTGGTTGACCCAATAAATGATTATGCTGTTGAATCATATTTATCAAATAATAGATTAACGGGTTCTCAGTTGGTCAGGTGTGATGGGGTCATCCTGCTGTGGTGTGAGCCGAAATCTCAACCCTATGGTCCGGTATATTCATTGCTAATTATCGGCTCACTATATCCGTGTGCTCTACCTGCGTACACGGTATGGATTGAAGGTGATATTTGTTATATAATTATTAGCAAAGTGAGTATACCGGTAATTATAGTATATATATTCATATATTATTATATTAAATGTATATATTTTTTATATTTTTGACTTATATAATTAGATTCGTATAGTGATATTATATTATTATTATACCGTTGAATTATATATTATATTATAAGCCAAGTTATAGAATTTATTAGATAAAAATCGATTAATAAGAAAATGTATCTCCTATATGAAATAGTAATATGGTTATTAAATCCTATCTCTAATAATTAATTTTAATATGGATAACCAAAATACATTATTATATTATATATATTAGTATAATTTATGATATATAATCATATATATTATTATGTATTATTATATATATTGTATAATTATTTTATGAAATATATTGCAGTGGTAGTCTGGTGTTTGGTTATATATTGTATTATTAAATAATAGATATTATTGAGGTCTAAGTCATATTAATTGTCTATAGTATTATAGTATGTATATACTATTAGAATCGCACCTCAACGCTTGTTACTCGCGTTTATGTGGATTAAGTGAGATGCATCTTAATTATACTTGGGCGGCAATGTGATATTATTGAGGTGTGTCGAGACCGTCCAGAATTCCTAGCATTATTTCCTCTTCTTGGTTCTTCTATCCCTGTGTTCTCGTTGGTACTCGGTGAACTGGCATCCTTGAGACGACTGTTGTGATTTTGTCAATGGGGTATTAGGTATCAGTTTTTGTAGTTGTTCGACTATTGTGTTGTTAACAGAGATGCGTATTTGGTCTGTGTACTGTTTAGTGCGGTTTGTTCTTTGTACTTCTATTTTATCTTGTCATCGGCGAATAAGCACAATACAGGTTGTTGTTTTAGTCGTAATTGGCTAAATGCGATTAGTAGGTTATCATCATGTGCAGCTTTGTTTTTGTAACACGGGTTCTTCACGAGTTTTCTGTTAGGATTATTTTTAAATATGATACGCCAATATTTTTTTACATATTTGTCTCCATATTACACTTACATATTTATACTTTAATGTCCATATACATAAAAGTACAAATGCTCTTATGTAAATTAAATATTTACGTGCCAATATTTTACAGGTAGTTTACGTATATTTATAAAATATTAGATGTTATGTTTGATTATAGAACTATAGTATTAATTTGATGTTCCATGTTTATATAATGTATGCTAGTAATTAAAGTGTTAGTTAATTTATCGTCCAAATTGAAATTGTTTCATTATATGATAGTGATTAATACGTATTTGATATTGTTTTAAGTTTATGTTTGTCACAGTTATTTTGTTCAGGTTTAGGTAAATATTTATTCAGATGTAAAATTTTAAAAGAGATTATAATAAGAGTCCTGTTTCACATCAGTACTTATACTGTTCCTCAATGTTTGCGTGTATACTCTTTTCGACTGTCATCATCGACATCTAAAACAACAGTTGAGACTGATTCTCTCATGCATGCTCTTATTCTTGCTCTCTCTCGATCTGTAGAGATTGACAAGTACGTAGTTTTGAGTATGTCTGTGCAGGGAGATAGATGTAGTTGTTGTATATGGGAGAGGTAATTCTCGATTCTCACTCAGAGACAATTGTATTATATCAAGTGTTTCACATCGATATCACGGTGGATGTATAGTGAGTGTATTCTTCACTTATCTAGGAGAAACGTCACGAGTATTATTATTGCTACACTTAATAGTAAAGACACAGAGCGATGTATGCGAGCGATCTTGAATCTACCTTCTAAGTCACACAGTCATAGTATATTTTGTTATTAAAAATTCAATATTGTTTGTTTTAATGTGATTTGTCTTTGAGTACTTATCTTCCTGGAATATTTGCAATTTTTTATGGTCTTATGTTTTTTATGTCGATTCTACTTCCCTGGTTTCTTCTGCTCTGCAGGAAGAGGCGTGCTCACTATGATACGAGCTATGAGGCCTTATCATTATGGGAGCGGTTACTGCTCTCTATCTCTAGTCAGAAATGTAATCATTCATGATGAATCTAATCGTGAGCCATTTTAATTACGTGAGTGTGTGTGTGCTCATCCGTCGTTGCATACTTTGATACACGCTCTGTAATTATCGGTTTATTGAGGAATATCATAACATCAAACTATATTGCTGCATGTATAGTAGTATACACTGTCCATGGGCGCAATACGCGATGCCGTAGTCTCAAGCCAAACTTCGTCATATATATTAAGAATTTCTATATGATGAAATGCATGTAGATTTATATTAAGACTTTAAAGTTCTATTTTTACTTTGTATAAATCTAGATTGGGATCTTTTTTGTGTTGTTGTCTTTCTTATCGGCTGTCCTGAGGTGTATTAAGTCAGGTGTAAGTTTCTTCCTTGATTCTTCACCGACTAGGGCGGCGAATCAATCTCTAGAAGTGGCGCTACTGGTTCGCCACTTATGGAATCCATTCTTGGGCTAGGTCGCCACTTGTGGAGATTCATTTCTTGGGTCTAGGGTCGCCGCATGCCTGGTGTAGGATAACTTATTCTCTTTTTATTTGTTTTTTAATTTTGTGGAGGAGAGATTATGTAAGATGCTCACTCAGGACACAGGGGTGTCTGATGCTAGTAGGAGGCTCAAGCTCCTGGGTGCAGATGCATTTTGAATGGAGAGGTGTTTAATTTTCAGTAAACACTTTTAGGCGATTCTTGATGAGTGTCGTTTTCGTCTCTCGGCATTGATTCAGCAATATAATAATGGCTTGATGCAGTATTTAGACATATGATTAGATGCTTGACAAATTGCTATTAATCAATGTGCTTTAATTGTCACTTGAATTTATTGATGCACTTCGTGTTAAGGTAATGCTCTGCCTGGTGGTAACCTTCTAACAGTGACACTCATGGAAAGTCTTCTTCAAGAGTAAGATATTAATGGATGGTGGAGTTTTCTAACCTTGCTGCTTGCAAGTGGGGGACTCTTCACTCGCTAGTGGTAGATTAGTTATAGGGCTGGTGGCGGTCTTTCATTCTCTATGGCATGAACTCCTGTTCCACAATTAAATTTTAATTGTTATTGAAGGTGGTTTTATACCAACGTATTTGATCTTTAAATACTTCATAATTCTTGCCTATATCCATTAATTGGTTTCTGCTGTATCTCAAATAATACTCGAAAGAAAAACTGTGGTTAGGATTTATATGTAGTAGTAGTAGTAGTAGAAGTAGTGGTAGAATAATGTATCTGCAATATCTTACAATTTTTGTAGCTCTTAAACTATAAAGCTGACCAAATATATTACACCTCTATTTGTTGCAGTGAATATTTCTTAAGTCTTGTACATTCTGTAATTCTTTCAGAAAGAGATGATCCATTACACTTTATTTAGATTGTTTTAGTTAAGGGTTTCAGGTACTCATTAAACGTTGTACATACATTATTATTGAAAGGTGGTTCTTCACCATCTTGAGACAATACGCAGTGGATATAATTAGCAAAGTTATCAAAGTTAAATTTGACGTAATATTTTCGTATTTTATATATATATATATATAATATATATATAATAATATATATATATACTATATTATATAATATTCATATATAATATATTATATATAGTATATATATAATATACACTCACTATATATATAATATATATATAGGCTAGTATTACTATACGCCTATAACTATCGATACGTATTATGCTTACTTATCGCTATACTTAATAATATATATATATAATATATAAAGTCGCGTCTGGTTAAGCGGATGTATAGTGGTGAGAAAGAAATGCCTGAAGGAGAGGAATGTGAGTTTGGTAGAGGCGAGATGAAAGATTCGAGCGTAATTTAGTAACAGGGTAGGGGTTTTTGTGAGGGGGGGACAATGAGTTGTGCGGCCTTGCCCAGGGGATATACCCTATTTTGGTGAGAACGCCACAGTGGAGGTACCGTCGCTATTTTCCGTGAAACCCTATGAAGTTGGATTTTCCATGTCTGGACGCAGGTCCCTCACTTAAGGGTATAAAGGGAACGGTAAAGGACTGGGCTTTCTTTTCGACTCTAGTCATGTTACGTCACTTTCTTCTACTTTTCTGTTTCGGATGCATGTTACGCATCTAACCCACGAACTGGGGAAAGAAGGTGGGAATACGAGCCCTCCCGATTAAGTAACTGGTCTAAATCATATAATATATATATGATATATTATATATAATATATATATATACTATATATAATATATAATATCACATATATATAATAGACCTATATATATTTGATTACTCTGATAAGATACTTGACATCTCAATATTATATGAGTAAAGTCATTATATATAATAATACATACACTAATAGTCATGACTATATATTAATATAGATATTAATTGGTTTATTTATTTTGACACCAACGCAGGCAAAAATCGAGAGAGGAAAGCGTCTACTATTTTATTTTCAATGTCTTTCCACCGACCAAGGTGGGCCATACAAAGTGGACAAGCAGTTGCACAGTTCAGATCGGGAGCGAGTGATAGTACACGCCCAGCCTCCAGTCTGAAACACAAGTCACAGTTGTATCCATGCGCAATGCAGGTGGACCATGGTCTAGCTCTAGGACTCACAGATAATACCATAAGCTCGTGTATAATATAGACAGTCGAGGTGTGCGCTTATACGGCAAATGTACATTAGATAGTCTCGTATTGTGTAACTTAAAGCCAATGTTACGTTGTACGTGTGTTGGCTATGATCGAGTGAGGTGAGAACAGTGACATGTGCCTCTATTGAGATTAGAGTATTAATACACAAGCCGTAAACTGTAGACATGACATTCTACAAAGCAAAACTCCTCTCCTACAAGATTCGGCAATTCCTGGTGTCGATGTCCAGTCACTGGTGAAATCATCATCGAATAATGGTGACAAATTCCGCGTTGTGTGTAAGCATGGACTCGAATCTCCAAGCCGACCCTTCGGTGAGCTGTGCAAGTGACTCGCCAGACCCTTGATAACGTCTGTTCAGACTTACTTGAGCGTGACCCCCTGAGACTAACTTGTAAATAAGGTTATTGTAAGTATTGGGTTACCTTTATTGAAAAAAGTTTCTTTTTTGGGAAAATATCATACAAAGCATAGTAACTAGTGCAATTGTTAGGCCGGGCCAGGATATAACAACAGAGTGTTAATTGGAGTTGCTATGTAATAGTCAGTTTACTTTTCATCAACTCTTTTATTTATTGTATTCACCATTTTGATCTTTAATGTATTTATTCCGCCTACTATATAGCATCTGGGCTTTTTGTGCAGCAGTATTTCTACTTCTTCAATACTTTTGCCTCGTTCAAGCAATATTACATTAAATCTATTCCTTACTTGCACTATATATTAGAATCTTAAAAATGACTTAGTACTCAAAGCTCATCTTTAATATAATATTTCTAATGTTATATTAATCAGACTGAATTTAGCTGTATATTTAACGAATGAGTAGCTCCATACTCACTAAAATTTACCATTTTATGAATATATGTAGGTGATCTCTAACGTGTGTCATCTATAAGACTCCCCAAGCCAGAGGCAATTTAAAGCCAGACATTCCCCAATACATTACGTTTGAAAGTGTGCGTGAGCACTCGCGTAATCGGTCATTATAGGGACACCAACCGGAGAACTTCTGAATAAGTACGTTTTCTCTCACCTAAGACGCTCCAATGCAACTCTTCCCAAAAACACCAGACGTGCGATGAGCCTCTAGCTACGTGTTAGTTACGCAGATACAATAGTGTGTGTATAGACTATCTTTTGGTGCCATTAATCTCAAGGCGGTCAGGCTGAGTTGGATATAGAAGACTCACAAACTGGATCGCGTACGTCTCGGAGGATTTGAAAACCAGTGTCCCACGTATGGTTAGGAAGGTTTGGTCGGTCAATGGAGCCACGAATTTCTCACTAACACACGCTCTGGAGACAGAGTATCCTCGCACTGATGATAGATTTACAGACTAAAGTGATAACAGTTGTACCGCCACTTGAATATATAGTCATAAAGAATAAAGTGTACAACAACTCTCTCGACTCAAGGTAGATAATTAGTGATGAAGCAGTTGCATATAAGATTGATAAAGATTCACAATATGTACTCTACATAATTTATTCAATAAAGTAAATTAGTTTGTAATGTAGAGTGATGGAACCTCACACTTTGTTTTGGAGATAGTGAAGACTATAAAGTGTCCTTTCATAATATAACGGCTCATAAAGAAAAAATCAGAATAACACTATCCCTCACTGAACACATATATATACAGAGTAACAATGACTCAATGTTTTCTGTCAACTCTAATATACATACATAATTCCCTGAATTCGTGAATAATTGTTATATTACACAATAATAGACAGAACGCGTAGCAATATGGAGGAGAACCCATATGATGTGAATAAGAATCTACATGCGTTGGTGACAAAATTGATTCTTGACATCTCTTAGGAGGCTCTTTTAGTGCTTTATTGACGCGTATCCCAAAGGATGAACCTAAAGATTATGATAAATTGAAGAAAGTTCTTCTGTTGTACTATAACTTAACCGAAGACGGATACATATGCGTGGACACTATATTTGTGTTTTGACAGTATGGAACATGTCTCTTAATTAAAAATAAAGGTAAAGTTAAAATATTACGTAATATAAGCACCAATTATATTATTTTAATATTTTATAATCAATATTGAATATATATGAATATGTACATATTATAATATATATATATTGAGTGGCATGTCTACTCCAACTAAGCTATTAGTTTATCAATCACTAATATGTAGTAAATAGGTGTGAAAGTGCATATATGAAGTAGATGACAGGTGATTTAGAAGTAGAGGGGACTTGATAGTTCTAAGAGAGAATGGGTTAATGTGTGTGTTTATTAAAATTTCTCATAAGTCGATATGTCGACCTGTACTTACTATATCGATTTAATCCGCAGCATTTCGATGAATATTCATGTGGTGGCACAACGAATTGTATTAGGATCATTCTAAACGCCTCGTGGAACTAATGCCTCATGCGATAATGGGAGAGTCCAATAACACACTGCAATATAAGTTAAGAAAGATTTTTAGAAACTCGATAAAAGATTATACATCATTTCGCTGTTTAAGGATACAGTGATTTCTTGTTTCTTATAAACGGACGAACAGCACAAACTCACTGCTTTCTGCTCAATATTAAGGATATAATAATTGATATTAAAGTTATTGTGTTCTATATATTCTTTCATCTGCTTAAATTCAAATGAGTGATTGTAGTACGAATGAATCATATATAGAAAGATACAAGCAAGCATAATAATGCGATATGGACAATTACTCGTCAAAGGGTGAGTGAAGAGGTCACCCTTTACTTACTAGCACTAAGAGACTACCGTGATAAATACATATTGATACCGCATAATCCCTCAGATACAATAGAAATGGACATAGTCCGAAAGTATAGAAAAGATACGAGTTATATATTGTGATAATCGGTAATTATATAGTATCTTTACCAATAACAATGGATAGTATGTAAGCTATTGAATAGATAAACAAGTATTATTTTGAGTAAAACTCCAAGACAGGAATATTATACATTATTAGAATACCTCACATAATGATATTTTCTTTATAGCAGTGACGTGGCTAAAATAACTCACACCAGCGGTTGATAATAAAATAATAAATAAACTCTATAGATATTCAGTTGTGTTAATTTTAATTATACTAGTGGCCTTTAATATTGTGGATTTTCTTTTCGATTCATTTCTCTGTAACCTATCTTCTCTCTCAACTTTTCGCCACAGATATGGGAAATCGAGAGATGTATCACTATCGTTGTTATGTAATATGTTATAAAGATATGTGTAGATAGAATCATGTAACTGCTACACGATCAGTGAAATAATTATCATTAATTTACTCTCAAGTATTATTTGATCATAAATAATAAATTAATAAATTAGAGTTTATATAAAATTTCAAACTATATACATTAATAATTTATTAGTGGAATAGCAGCTCATAGTCTAATTCTTCACATGTATACTGCGCTGTAAATTAGGTAGTAAAACTTTGATATATATAAGAATGATATATAAATTGAGATATACTTGCTCTATGTCACCTGTTATTATTGATAGTCATGACATAATTGGTTTATCATTAGTAAAAGTAATTAATAATATATTTAAACTTTATATTATTTAAATTCGAACATTGTCATCATCCTAATCTGAGGACTCAATGGAAGTTATGTAAGTTAGCCCACCCTATAGTCAATTCAGCTGCTAACCATAGAAACCATAGGTAGGGTATGCAAACATGGATTACCTTCCACTGAGAAGCTCCTGCACTACCCAACAGGGCTGCGATTTTTTATTATAACTACTAATACAAGTAATAAAAATTTATTATGCATTAAATAATTGCGGGGACTTCTGGGAACGCAGCTATAAATACATAAAATAGTAATATATATTATTATATTCATTATATGTATATAAGTGACTCTTTTTATCACCTAAAACAGAGATTGGGCTGCTAATCATATAGAAATTCAGAAGAGTGATTTTATAATCATTTAAATAATTATTACATATATATTACGTATTACTAATATATATAATATATACATTCAATAATATATATTACTATAATATAGTATATATTATATTATATATATATATAATATATATATATATAAATATACTATACTATAATTAATAATATATAATAATATAATAATTATTAATATTATATATATAATAATATCTAATATATAATATATCATTATATTATGAGTTTTGTTTTACCAGAGCTCGATATAAGCTCTATGTGACATAACTA
>JABUQX010047609.1:0-23891 GCA_015478945.1 Trachelipus rathkii | reverse complement strand
CAATAATATTCAACCTACTATTATATATATATGTACTTATACATCATCCCAATAAATCACAAGCACTACATATACGGCTTAGCGCGAGATAGGAGACACGCTGGGACATCAACTAGTCGTAACCCGACTGAAATGTTTGCGCCCTTCTCTCCACTGTTAATTCTCGTCATCCCGCTTTTAGACGATACCAATCAAGGGTCGGCATGAAGAACTCCTGTCGAACAAATTCGGATGGCTTCAAAAGACATTATAAAAATAAAAAATTAAGGGATTCGATAAGATGTGTTTGAATGTCTAGTAAGCACAGGCAACCAACTGACACCATCAAAGGTGTTACGGAAAGCAGGTTAGAGGCTATTTCACGTAAGGAGGGAGATTTGTCGCCGGACTACCGTTGGGCCTGTTACTTGTGTGTAATACACACAGACGAACCACTGTACAATAGTGTGACTATTCAGGCGAGGTATTTGTGAGTTTTCTTTAATTAATATTTATAATTGTGATATTATCTACAGGTCTTAAACCAAATGGAAGGGTATACTTAACTATAGTGTTTCCGGATTACTATCTATTCAACGACATCTTCATATATTTCCATGTGAGAGGCACTAATCAGATAATTTTTAGTCGGTCAAGTAAGAAGTAGAAAATAAGTGTAAAAAATAAACACAGTGTCAATAAATAACAGAAATCAAAAATCTTCCACAGGATGATAGACAACACTAAGTAAAATAAGATACGTATAAATCCCACATGTTTACTGAATTCGTTGCTAAATAGATACATGTGGAAGAGAAGGTATAAAAATCGTAATCAGGAAAATGTTGAAGAAATATAATCAAAGATAAAACAACAAAAGTAATTTCCAAACAATGGAACAAAAAAACCACTTATGGAGATAAAATAATTTATAATGATAGAAATAATTGGAGAATAAAAACGTTGTTATCAAAATGAATGTTATTGCTCCCCCTCGATAACGAACTTCGAGAGCGACAGTGAACATTGCCATCTACAGATGTAATATATGATTTGTACAATCAAAGTCTCAAGCAGATCAGCACATTCCAAGAGTGGAAAAACCAAACGAAATCCAGAATATCATACGTGCAATAAATGAGAATTCAAGTTAAGGGGGGAAAGTTAAGTAGAGAATTTGTACGTGTAGAGACACCAATCATGACAAATATATCATACTTAACTGAAGATTTTTGGCGCAACAAAACAACAATAAAACTAAAAAAAAGCTTGGAATTCAAACAGCAATGATTCATCAGGATTTGGAACCTCAGTAAATAGTTTGAATATTTTCTGGTACCTCTAAAACTTGCGCAAACCCAATAACTCGAAGATTAGAACTAAAACTTCATGGATACTAAATACTTGAGACCAGGCACCCAACACATACAAATTGAAACCCCCATGAAATTAGAAAACCCCTGCTACAAATAAATAATAAAGGGGATTACTACAATCACACTTTATCTTCATTTTATAACAGTATAACTTCATAAAATTTTACATGTACTTTATTCTATGAACTCTCCCCTTCAATTCCTAAGAGGGGTTTGTTCAATTAACTGAATAGTTTGCTGGTTCTTTCCGATATGAAACTGCAACAATAACATTTGTGTTACTACTGCTTCCCCAGCACATGACAATAATAAATTTACAATAATGAATGAAATGTATCTTTTATTTAGCCGTACTCACTAACCTGGAAAATCTGGACATCTACTTCCAGGTCTCCAAAGTCTTCGAGTATTTATGAACTTGTTTGTTAACAGTGTTTTGGGTACAATATCATGTTTACTTTTTATTGGAACTTTAGCAAAAGTTGTTTAGTTTTATAATATCATTTAAGTACCATAAATTCATATAGTCCAAACTTAAAAAGAGAGAAAATTAATTATAACCTCTATAATTCCCTAAGTTTTGATAATAAATTAAAGCAATAATTTCAATTATCAATACTATCAGGTCGTCAGGCGGACGTATTGTCCAGACTGGGATCCAATGAGAAAGAGTCCTTTCAATGAAATTTATGCTAAAAAGAACAAGAGGTTACTTACGGGTTTACTTCAGTATAGTAATGGACAGCGCTTGTGTTCATTATTTCGAAGACTCCAAATGCTCATAGATATATCTTTCAATTTTACCTAAATGTAGTAACCCAATCTAGAGAATTTTCACACAGTACCGTTCTCAGAACCAGCACAGGTGAGTTGCAAGATACGAAAGACACGAAGCGTTCAATACCCATAGAATAGCGTTAGAGAAGGAACCAATTAGGACTCTACATATAACTACAAAAGAATTTTATGAAAGAAGTTATATACAAAACAAATTATTTAATAATTTCTGTACTGCCTTAGGCAGGAAGGGCACGAAAGAAACCAACCGAAACACATGATTCTTTCTCTCTTACGTTCCTCATCTCCGATCTACCCAGAACATACAATCTATTATCCGGACAGATGACGGTATTCAACGGTTTATTTTTACTCTATTTCCCTTATATGTGAAGAGAATCTTTGCCCCTTCTAGCTGGTGCATCCTAGCAGTCTAGAGCATTGGTGGAAACACACAATGGGGCATTTTGCCGCATAATTAAGGCTACCAGTACAACCTCAAATCAGCCAAATAGACTAAGAGTCTTGTTTTGATTGGCATATTTCACACAATTTTTCCAGGGTCCATCAACCCTTAATGTTTTGAGGAGTTCTGAGTCAACTGTTAAGGAGTTACACAATTTCGGCCCATCCCTACCAGCATGCTCTCACGCCGCTCTCAGATTCAAGTGTGGCCGACTGTTAACATGGACATAGGAGGTTCATTTGGATCGGCGGGAATATCCGGACGTTAACAAAGTTGTCGTGTCCCCTAGCCAAACGGGATAATTCTTGTCGTGGGAAAACAACCAGGTAATACGACTTGAGGGTCAATAGACATCTGGTTCTTCCGGATACTGATTTACTGGGATTTGGTCTCGGTGGGGTTGCACATCACAACCTATTTATATATATACTAGGAGAATACGTACAAGATTCTCCTCCTATGTTTATTGGGGACAACGATTCTCTAGTGCCTCTACCCATGGTCTGGATCTTCTTCAATAGAGACTTAGGCTTGAGTCTAAAAAAATTCCTGGGGTATAAGAATCATGCGAAGATTGGGATTAGGAAGAAGCTGAGGCTTAGGAAGAAAATATTATGAGTAGGCATAAGATTAAGATTAGGATTAAAGATTAGATTAGGAATAAGGTCTGAGGATGTATCAGAATACATGGTTTAATGGATAGGAAAGAACAATGAGGAACTTCATTAATGATATGATTATGAGGAAAAGGTTTGGATCTTGGTTGAAATTGGGAAACTAAGGAAGGTTTAACTCAAGCCTACGATCATAAGATAAGGACTCAGTGCGGTATTTTTACGCCATTTTGCACATTTTAGCGTGGTCACTGCCACGTTCAGAGGGCATTATTAACTTTGACCTTCAAGCACGAGATCCGATTCTGGATAATTCTAACTCGCATGCATTTTCTCACAATATATTATCTTGGCTCCATTGCTTCCTCAAGTTCTAACAAGCAGAACGGCCATTATAATAATAAATTCCGATATGATAATTAATAACTGGATAATTATGTCAGAGTTGGTGGGAAACCATCTTTGTAGTGTCCAAACGACCGGCAGTGGAAAAACCCCAGGGTATCAAGACTATAATCCATGTGTCAGAAGTTGGTCTACCTTCATACCCCGACCGAACTTTTTATTTTCTTCATTTCACTGCCCTTACATCTTCAGTCTACATCCACTTCTATACTTGATGGTTTGTGATGTGATTTTAATGCATCACGCAGCGCTTGTTCATACACGGTGGATCTCTTATGAAGCAACTAAGCCGAAATGGGTACATTTATTCAAATTCACCAAAAAACCTCTCTCGGGAGCTATCAGAAGACTTGCCTGCTCTGTTTCTCAAGTCTGCGGTTTGATTTTTTTTTCAGACATGTAATTTTAGTTTAAGTAAATTAAAGAATTTTAAAGTGTGGAGGGTTTATCCCTAAACTAGAAGAAAACCCTGTTTCTGGCCAACAACAACAAACTTATATTGATTTAACGTAATTTGCAAATTCAAAATAAAATGTGATTTAAAATATTAATTACGAGACAGTTAGCAAAATATCGATTATCTGTATAAATTACATCAAGATTTAAAGAAATATCAATATCTGTGAAATAACTCCTTGTATCAATAAAGTCAATAAAGAAGAAAGTTTTTATTATCATTCCAATTATTTCATATGAGTTAATTACTCTCTTTCGATTTAATTTGGAGAGATAATTTAATTGGCTCATAATTAATCAGTTCACAGATAACAGAGACAATCATGCTGGAGATAGATAACAGATTTCAAATTCTGCTAAACGATTATGCATGGGCAATAGCAACTTTTCTTGAACCTGTTTCTTGAATTTCTTGAATCATTTGTAATTTATAGAAATAATTGATATTTTGCTAACTTTCTCTCAATTAATATTTCAGAGCATGTACACACATTTTTTATTTAGATCAAACTGTTTGTATACCAAACTGTTTTGTCGCGGTTTCTAGTAAAAAACTAATTTGTTTTTAGAATTTTTTAAATGTTTCATATGAATAGCTGCAAAACTGAACCTTACAGAGGAAAATCAATATGATTTTTAAATTCGGCGCAACAAAATACATAAGTAATAAGTCACATATATAAGTCAACAAAAGTTTTGTTTCCCAGTGAATTATTTATCATTCGTTTCTCTCTGACTTTTTGTGTTCAGGGCTTCAGGTCTATTTAGGCGTTTCGGTGAACCTTTGACTGTGACGTTGGACATATAGAAGGCTTTCGACAGAGTCCATCACAGACCTTTAAGTTCTAACCTTGGGGCAGTTTAGGAATCTATCTTTCTCTTTATAATCATTTAGTTGGCTTCCTTTTCCCTCGTTCAATGGAAGCTCTTATATATCACTCCTACTAGTATGATATCACCTCACTCAGACCTATTCCACCGTCCTCGCTATACAATATACTATCTATATATATCATATATATATATATAACTGTATATACATAAACTAACACCCGCCACCAATTATTTAATATATTGGTTTTTCTACCTTTTAGAATAGTAACCATGTGTATGCTTTTGATATTTGTGTTTATATATTTCTCCTAATTAATTCCCTCTTATCTCATTCCACATATTTTCTATAACCCCAGAGGGATTTGTTTTTTTTTTCCAAAACCATTAAAAATTAATTTTGTAGAATTGATAAAATCTGGATGAATGCCATAAGTATATATAAAACATTTGTTTATATTAAGTGTGCAAAATGCCACCCTCCTATAGATAAGGTGCTACTAATTGTTAGAAAGAATAGTATGCCTAATACCGAAAGCATGAATGAAGACGCGCTCTTAACTTCAAAAGTAATCTTGGCCAAAGGTTTTTAGTAAATGAATATGAATAATAATTTCGTCCAAAACAAATTTTGTTATACACGCTCTATATAATACACTAATGGTCGGTCAGGTGTTTAATTATAATTCCGTCTAGAGCTTCTTGAAATTTCATTAAATGAATTTAGACAAATTTTACTCTTTCTTGGTTACAAGAATAGCCTTAAATTTAAGCCCTTAAGGGCTTAAATTTAAGAATATATAAATGGTTTTTCTACCTTTTAGAATAGCAACCATGGGTATGCTTTGATATATGTATATTTTTTTTTTATTTTCCCTAAAATGTTTTATTTTCTATAATACCCTAGAGGGGATTTGCCAAAACCTTAGAAACGGTTTGTAAATGATAAATCTAGGGAAAGGCATAAGGATAAATATGAAAGGTTTATATTGGTTGTCTTCCGCTCCTTAAGTTTCGTACTAATTTTTGAAAGAACGCTACGCGAACTGAAAAGGTATAGAACGAAGAGGCTTTAACTTTAAGAGTAATCTGGCCAAAATTTTGTTACAGCACTATATAATAAACAAGGTCGTCAGGTTTTTTATCCGCTAGAGGTCTTAATTTCTGCAATTTCTTAATTTCATTAAATGAATTTCGACAAATTTTACTTTATCTTGGTTACAAGAAAGTCTTTAGGGCTTTAATTTAAGAATTATATATGTAAACGGTTTTTCTACCTTCTAGAATAGTAACCATGGGTATGCTTTGACATTTGTATATTTCCTTAATTTTCCCTAGAATGTTTAACATATTTCCTATAATACCCTAGAGGGGTATATTTGCCAAAACCATAAAAAGGGTTTATAAATGGTAAATCTAGGGAAAGGCATAAAGATATAAAAGTTTATATCAATTGTCTTACGTTATTTGTCGTTCTAATTGTTGAAAGAGCGCTGCGTGAACTGAAAAGGTATAGAATGAAGAGGTTTTAACTTAAAAGTAATTGTCCAAAGCTGAAGGTTTTAGAAATGGATGAATATAAGTCCAAAATAAAATTGTTACAGCCCTATATAATACATAAGGTCGTCAGGTTTTACATCCATTAGAGGTCATAATTTGTGTTTGTGGTGATTACCACCATTTTGCATTTGAGTATTCTTAAACTGTTTACCGTTTGTGCATAACGTATACCTTATTGATTAAGTCTGGAACATTCCAAATCTATTTTATCCCACTTTCTATGACTTGCTTTGCCTATTTTCAACGCTGTGTACTCTTGTCATTTAATGTGGAATTGTAATTCTCTTCCACTGTTTGGTGGATTTATATAGGTCATGGCCCTTCCCCACAGAGGTCATATACTATTAAATAGTTTGTATTTGAATTTTGTTTTAATGGTTGTCGATCAGGTAATATGATTATTAATTATTAGCTGTAAAAATTTTGTAAACTGAGGAGAGTTTAAATTGTTCGCTATGGGAATCATAGAACAAGCAAGCCAGTTGTGGCATGGTATGAGCTTTCCGAAACACAATTTAGTGCTTTCAGCATTATTGCCATTGTGCATATGCTGAAATGGTAAATTTTCGCCTTTTGGTGTTTTTATTGTAACTGATATGAACAATTGAAATGTGGACCACAATTGTCCCTCGATGTACAGATATAAAAGCCTTTAAAGAGTAGGTTGTACAAGGAATCATTAACAAAACCAAATATTTGGATTCAGCGCTTAATCAGTGGATTAGTATATATATATATATATATATATATATTATATAATATAATATAATATATATATATTATTATATATTTATATATATATATAGTATATATATATTATATATATATATATATATATATAATATATACTACTATATATATGAGGCAACTCCTAAACTGTGTGCTGCTTGTGCATGAGCTACGATTAGAAAAACGATCGATCTTTAACAAATTTTTATATAAATTATTATTTTTTTGCGTTTAGTTGGTACAAGATGAAGGAAATATTACATAAATATATAAAAGATTATGTAAAATTGAACACCAAATGTAGAATTTCTCATCTGCGATTAAATAACTATTTTTAATCAATTGTTAGAAAAGGTAACTGGTGCGCGGAACCCTAATAGCTGAGATTCTGTGTGTGAGTTGAGTTATAGCATTGTTTATATTGTTTGCCTTTGGCATCTCTTAGTTACTTTCTCTATGGTGCAATAATTATAGTGAGATACTTTGATTAAGTATATATATTAGTTATATTATATATATTATATTTATATATATATACTATATATATAGTATATATAATATATATATATAGTATATATAGTAATAGTATTATATATTATATCCACTTTTCCCAGACGGTGGAAAGGTGCGTCCAACATGCACTGTGAAACAGAAGAGTAGCAGGGAGAATGGTGCACGCGCATAGTTGAAACCAGAAAACCCAGTCTTACCGCCCCTTATGCTACCTTAAGTGAGACTAGTCGCAATCAAAAGTCCCACCCAATGCTTCATGTAGCTGGGACAGACTCCTCACTGTTGGGCACTCAATATATTATATATATATATAATATATATATATAGTATATAATATATATTATATATAATATTATATATATATATAATATAATATATATATTATAGTATATATAGTATGTATAGTATATATAGAGCGAAAATGAGGGAGATAAGAAGAATAAATTGTATTTGTGTTTTATGGATTTGCAACTGGCGTATGATAGTTAATAGGGAAGCGTTATGGCAGGTGTAAGTTAGTGGTAGGTGGTGTGTAGTGCTTCTGAATGAATCCAACAAAGTATGTATGCACGAGTAGTGAAGCGTGTGGAAGAATAGATGGTGTTAATGATGATTGGTTTAGGATTAATACGGAGTGAGGCAGGGGTTGTGTTATGTCTGCCTGGTTATTCAATTTTATATGGATGGGGTTATGAAAGAATTCGGAAATTAGAGATGGAGGAAATGGTGTTAGAATTATATTATGGAGGGTGCCCTAACCTATTATATGCGACTGATGATTTGGTTTTCTGTTGGAGAATCTGAGAGAGTTTGAGAGGTTTGGTAAGAGAGATTTGGCAGGGTGTGTAAAAGTGAGGGATTTGAAAAGTAAACGAAGATAAGAGTTAAGGTTATGGTTGTGAGTGAAGGACACTCCTCGATGTAAAGCTATTGTTGATGGTGAGCAGCTGGAACAATGGTCGGGAGTTTTAAATTTATGAGGTAGTATGGATGAGAGGGAACGATGAATTTTCAGAGTGTAGTAGCGAAAAGTTTGTGACAAATGGCCAGGAAGGTTGCTGGTGCAATTAAATCGTTGATGAATGTAGGAAGGGACTAAGGCTTACAGAGGGGGCGGTAAGCGCTTGGGCTTTCCTTTCGGACTTTTGTCATATTCAAACTGCTTTGTCTTTTCCGATGCATGAACACGCACCTTACCCCAGTCTTGGGGCAAAGAGAGGAAGATAAAGAGATATAATATATATAATATATATTAATATATATATATATTTTATATATTATATATATATATATTATATATATATAGTATATATATATATATATATAAAGTTCACATCTAGGCAATAGTGCTTCTGACCTTGTTTTATATGAATATATGTATTATATAATGGATTATAAAATGGTTGTGTGTGTGTAATTTTTGGCTTTGCCAATTTGTGAATCTGCTAAAATAATTTCTACAAACAAATTTTTGTATTTTGTTCCTCCAAGGTTTTAAAGCGTCAAGATTCTTTTAAACAAGGATGAAAAATTGGTTGCTGCCCTGCCAAGTGGCAGGATTTCTTCGTAATGGGTACACACAGATATTTTTGGTGTTTTTTTTTATATATAAGAAAATGTTTTTGGTGTTCTTCAGTAAATTCGTAAGGAATTTTAAGATACTTTAAAAAATACTTTTAAGGTTATATATGATGAGTAGTATATATATATATATTATATATATATAAAATTATATATATTTGTAAATATATATATAATATATATATATATATATATATATATATATATATATATATATATATATTATATATATGATATATTAATGGACACAGTTTTGACGACTCGAGCAAAACTGACTGTAATTGAATGTTATTCATATCATA
Source organism: Trachelipus rathkii (assembly GCA_015478945.1). Lineage (NCBI taxonomy): Eukaryota > Metazoa > Arthropoda > Malacostraca > Isopoda > Trachelipodidae > Trachelipus > Trachelipus rathkii. Next base: position 14,302 of record JABUQX010047609.1, on the reverse strand, counting down.
TTTTAGTAATGTAATTTTGATATTGAGTAAAAGTATGTTATATATTATTAAATAATTTATAAGTTACCATATTACTGATCTTTGAGAAAATAATACCTATACTGCGCTTGAGTTTGTTGCTCAAGTATGTATCAAAATATTGTTTAAATTGCTAATGGTTTTGTGATACGTGTTGGTTACCGTGGTTTCACAATAAAAATGTGTCAAAGAGTATTATTGTGTATTAACTGGATTTTTATTCCAAGTCAAGTTTTTTTTTTTTACTTTGAAATTAAAATGCATAGATATTAATGCTGCTGAAAAAAAAATATTGATAATGGTTTTAAAGGTGGATTTTGTTAGTTTTTTTTACTTGATCTTATACTACAAGCAACAGATCCTGGTTAATTTTTATTTTGAGAAACTAGTGTGGCTTTAATCATAATTAGGAATAACATGCTATTGACAATATATTCAGGAGGTTATAAATATATAAATAGGTTGTGTTTTTACAAAAATATTTGGTTTAAAGTTCATGGATTTATGTAAATTTTAAAACTTGGTTTACATTGTGCTGTTTTTAGCTTTGCATATTTTAAAAATGCTTTAAGCTTTGTTTAATTTTTTTACTAACAATATTTTTCTCTAAACAGAAAGTAGTGGCGGTGGTGGAGGCGGATACAGCGGCGGTGGAAGTAGGTTTGACCGGTCTTCTGAACGGAGAGAAGGCGAAATGGTCACTCAGGAAGATACGATTTTTGTTTCAGGAATGGGTGATGCTTCTGAAGATGACGTCGCCGCTCATTTTGGCTCAATTGGAGTCATTAAGGTATACTTGTTTGAAGGGTTAATTGCTTACTATTATTATTTAGTATTAGTGATATAAATGTTTAATAAATTATTTTTCAGACGGATAAAAAAACAAACCGTCCCAAAATTTGGATGTATAGAGACAAGGTGTCTGGACGATCGAAGGGGGAATGTACAGTCACCTTTGACGATCCATTCACCGCGCAATCAGCAATCTAAATGGTTTGGATGCGAAGAGCTTCAAGGGAGGGGTAAAAGTAATGCATCTTCCTGCCATCCATGCCACTTCAAACATAGATCTGATACCTTAGGCGCAAGGAATCGACCAATGTCACCTTTTTACCATTTAATGTGGTTATACTCAAGCTCAGGGACTTGGGTTGTAATTTTTTCAAACTTCTATGCAAATAACAACCAATGTCATATGATTAATGAATGAGATACAACAATTTTACCTTGCCAATCTTCATAACGTTTAATGAAAATAATTAATAAGTCATTCGTATCTCAAATTTTTGACATTGGTGGTTCTTGCACAATAAGTAAATAAAATATATATATATCATAATATATATATTATATATATATATATACATATTATATATATATTAATATATATATATAATAATATATATAATATATATATATATCATATATAATATCATATTAATATATATATATATATATATAATATATATATATATAGTATATAATATTATACTATATATTATCTGGTCTCTTTTGCAAGGTACTCAAATGGCATGGAGCGGCCCGAAAAGCGATTATGAGCCGTGTCGGGGTTAGAGGGATGATGGGCGGTTGGAGGGGGTGGCCTTCGCGGAGGTGGATAGTGTGCGGTCGAAGTGGTGACGAACAGAGGAGGCAGAGAGTACGGTGACATAGAGGTGGACGAGGAGGCGGTGGTGTGGTGGCTGGCGGCGGTGGTATGATAGGCCGCGGTAGGACGAGGAAGAGATGAAAGAGTTTGTGCGGTGGTGTGTGGATAGAGGTTGAATATAGTTATTATATATTATATATCTATATACTATTATATGATATATATATATATAGGGTATATATATATATATATTATATTATAATATATAATAAATATGCTATTTTAAATCTGGAATGGTGTGTAATAATTTTGCTAATGCTAAACTATCCTTTCAGGGTGGGTGGCGCAGCGGCGGAGTGAGATCGCCGGAGGAGGAGGAAGGTAAGAGGATATTCGTTATCTTCTTATTGGCTTTGTATTAGGGTAAATTATTGTTCTTTCAATTGTTTAGGTTCGTTGCTGGTGATTGGCAAATGTCTGTTTCCCAATGATGTGGAAATTAATAATCTTTTCTGGCGGAATCATTGTAATGCGGTGCCATGAGCCTGAAACCCGGCGGTGGTGGAGAATGTAAGTACTTCATTTCTTCTTCTAAATAATGATAAGTTTGTGAACTTTTAATTTGGTGGGCCTGATACTAGTTTCGTATTATGTACTGGCTATACTTTGTAACCCTTCAAATTGTTAAACTAAAGACAAATTACGTTGTAAAGCTGGCGGAGATCGCGGTGGTGGAGGCGGCGGCGCTACCGTGGTGGCCGTGCGGAGTATGGGTGGCCGGCGGCGGCGATCCGATGGTGGTTTTCGGGCAGTAGAGGAGAGTCGTGTGAGGAATGAGGGTGCGGAGGGCGGGGTGTGGTGTCTTGTGGTAGGTGTATAGGTGTGTGTGTTGTGTGTCTTGATCTTGTGTTGTAGCACGTTCGAGGGTTTTTTTGTAAGGGTGTTCCGTGGTTGTATTTTCTTTGAATGTTTAGGTTTAGAGCGGGATTTTATGTGTGTGCTTTTATTTTGAAGGTGAGTTTATATGTACTGGTTGATTTTCCGACGTATAATGAGTGTTAGCGTGAGTTAGGTATAGAGAGTTGCGCAAGGAGTTTTGAGTTTGAAGCATTTTCACTAATGGTGCTGAGTTATCCTAAAGACTTTCAATTTATGATCATATATAACTTTGGCTTTAAATTGATTTATTTAATGTTTTACACGTATTTTGTAAATAAATCTTCGAAACTATCGAATATCATCCAGAGTTTGGTTCTTAAAAGTAAGTTATTCGCATATGGATTAGTTGTTGTTAATTAGGTTCTTCTCGTGTCTTAACTAAGGGATAATAAGGCAAAATCAATATTTTATTTTTGCAATTTCATCTTTTTGTAGGCCTGATAAATGTGACTTCTCAGCAAGCGATTTGAAAACGTCATAAAACTCAAAATTTCTCTTCGTTTTATTCTTTGTCCATTACGATTCTCTCTCTCTCTCTCTCTCCTCTCGTCTCTACTCTCTCCTCTCTCCTCTCTCTCTCCTCTCTCTTCATCTCTCTCCTCACATTTCTCTCTCTCTCTCATGCTTCTGTCTCCTTCTCTTCTCTCCTTCTCTTCTCAGAGCTCTCCTCTCTCTCTCTCTTCGTTCATCTCTCTCTCTCTCTCATCTCGTCTCTCTCATCTCTCTCTCTCTCTCTCTCTCTCTCTCTGCTTCTCTCTCTCTCTGCTCTCTCCTCTCTCTGTTCGCCTCTTTATCTCCTCTGCCCTCTTCTCTCTCCTCTCCTCTCTCTCTCCTCTCGTCTCCTTCTCTCTCTCTTCTCTCCTCTCTGCATCTCTCCCTCTCTCTCTCTCTTCTCTCTCCTAACATAAAAACCAAATCATCCGCATATACAAAGTAGGGCACCCTCCCACTCTCTGTTTCTCCATTTTCTATCATTCCGAACCAATGCTTCCTGCATCCCGGCACTAGATGTATTCTTTCATAACCCCATCTATATACATAATTGAATACCAAGGAGACATGACACATCCCTATACACCTAAGGAGACATGACACACTCACCCCCTGCCTTACTGTCCGATGATTCATATTGAATATTACCAAAACTCACTTCATTCGACAACCAATTTTATTCTTACATTACTGCTTCAGCTATCCACACATCGACGACACACACACACACACATATTATATATATCTATAGTATATATATTATATATTATATATATATATATATATATAGATAGTATATTATATATATATATATTATAAATATATATATATTATTTTAATATATATATAATATATATAATATATATATATATGTATAGTATAGTTGTGTATATCATGACAACTCGTCACTAGTCTTTAAATATCTAAAATGCTTTTTTATTAATTGTTGTTTTGTAGGGTCGTGGCCTCACGAAGATCATACGACCTTATTAAAAAAATGGAAAGGGTTTCATCAACATCTGTTGCTAGTGTGCGGCTATTCTTAGACAAAAAAAATTTATTATTATTAGTAACCATTAATTTTACGTGTGTTCTTATATATATACTATCATATATATATATACGCGGTGGGAGTATATATATATAATTATGACCATATATAATAATAATAGTATATTAATATAGTAATATAATTATATGTATTATATTATATATAATATCTATATTACTATATTATATATATATATCATACACTGGTATAATTTTTTTATATATAATATTTTAAAAATTGAGTTTGTCAAAAAATGTACAATCATCATTCTTTCGTTGCCTTTGCTTATTATATATTAATGATAGTTATAATACTAATATTATGTATATATATAAGTATATATATATAATATATATATATATATATATATATAATTATATATATATATATATATATTATATAATTATATAATAATTTATATATATAAATATATATATATATTTTATTCTTATTTTTCTTATTTGTTATTTATTTATTTTGAATTTATTTTATTGGTGAGCTCCGAAAAAAACTATTTTTTTGCTTTATGAACTAAAAGTATCCTATTCTCATTTCCTTTAAAAAAATAAAATTAATCGCCACTGTAGAACAATTGGTGAGCTTCCAAAATATTTTTGAACCGGTTCTCTGCTTAATCATAACTATCGTTTGGTGGTTATAGATGAAATTTGTTTTTTGTATTTTAACATTATTGTATAGGTGAATATTTTAATAATTGAATAGCAAATGCTTGTCTTTATTCTTTTTATTAACTGTGGTGCTGTATTCAGAAAAACTTGAAACAAAAGGAAAGAAATATTAATTACGACTGGGACTAGTAAACGAAATTTCCAACATTATATAAAGTAAAACTGGTTCACTTGTATGACACCGACTCAAAGCCTTCGCTTTCCCCGGATTTTGCTCTGCCCTGTGCTGTACCAAGCCTACGCTTCCCCCGGATTTTGCTCTGCTCACCTAGCCTTCAGTAATAACCAACCACCACAGTGTGGACACGCTATATGCAAACTACAATGTTCTTCAACTCAAAAAAAAAAATATCAATTGTAATCGGTCTAATATACCCCATTTCTATTCTCAGCTTATATAGAACAATCTATTCTTTGCAGGATTCCCCTTCACTAGACTAGGCCATAAATACTTTAAACTAAGAAACCTTTCCCCATTGACTGGAGTGCTCTTACATTCAGAAATAGCTTCACGAATATCAATGCAATAGATTATGAACAGAACTAATTACATTTTTTTTCCTCCCGATATGGCCACAGATTGGCGGTGGGGTGCTCAACATACACTGGAAACGATAGTGTGATTGATGGGAGTTGTGAAACAAAAAATTTGTGGAAAGTATTGTTCTGAAGGATTGTAGTAGTAAAGTGGATTAATAGGGAAGCTGTGAAAGTTGTGCGTGGTAAGATTGTACCTGACGCAATTATCAGATGAATGCAAGGTGACCGTCTAGTGCACTAGGGTTCTGCAAGAGTACGTTGTTATCGGTGTTGATGTATAGTAGCGGAACTTATGTAGAATAAGAGGTATAGATCTAAGGTGCAGTTTGTACAGATGGACAACCTTAGGGATGTTTTTAGGCGCGTTTGGTGTGAAGAAAGGCGTTAATGAGTATTAAAATGGTTTGGTCATATAGATAGATAGGTTGATTAAGCGGATGTATAGTTTGTGTGTATGGATTAGACAGGGACTAAAGGAGGAAAGTTGATAGTTTGTAAAAGAATGTGTATTTAGTAGGAGAGAGACCATAGGGTTAACCCGGACATTCACGAGATGCCACACTGGGGAGTCTCGCGATTTTGTGAAGCTCTAGGGTGGAGTTTTGGTTACGACGAGTTTAAGGGTATGGGAGGTGCATTCTTTTCGAAAAGGTGTTCTTTTGCCATGTCGAGTGCCCCAACCTAAACGTAAAATATGTGGGGATCCATTGGAAAGACTTCATGCCTTTAAGTGCGAGCCCGTCGCAGTCCAAAATCGATAGTAGAGCTTCATAACGGGACAAACACTGGTATATTGTCAATGTAAAGATTCATCCCCTGGGCCAAACCCTCAGCCATGCCCCCTTACGAAAACTATGCTATCGACTCTTTGTACCTTCAAACTCTACTCCTTTTCTTCACACTCTTTTACCGACTTCACTTTTTCTTAGGTTTCTGAGCCGGTTTTCAGAACTCTCAACCGATTATCATCCATCCTTTTCATATGACGAAAATCAACCTATACTCTTACTTATTCTCGCCACACAGCTCTCTAACATGCTCATTCCTCATTTTATCAATACTTTCACCGATAATTATTAGTCCCTTTCATTCGCCAAAGATTTAATTGCACTAGCCGCGTTTCTGCCACTCTTAACTTTTCCATTACACTGCATAATCTGTTCCCTTTTCATTTAATATATAGCCTAAATATTTAAACTGGATACTTGTTTCATTTGCTTGCCCATCCAACATGATTTTGCACTGCGTACGCTTCACCTACCACCATCGCCTTACGCTCTCTACTTTTACATTCAAACCCTTCATTTTACATACACTGCCAATCCTCAAACTTTCTACAGATTCGTCACATTTTTTTTCTTCATATTTGCAACCTAAATATAACGATGACGGCAAAACAAAACTCAAGATTAATGCCCAATTTACTTACAACCCATTCTCCATAACCCTCGAAGCTGTCTACACCCAATCATTATCACAAAAAACTAACTCCCAAAGTCCCATGAATTAAAAATCGTAAAACGAACTCGCTGACTTATCCAAGTATATGCTAACCGTATTCAACCTAGGCTTTCATCTAATCTTCACATTCTGGTTACAGTAGACTTCAACAAAGTATTTGACAAACCAGAGAAATATTTTAACAGGAAATTCTAGATACCCGAATCCCTGTCGAAGTGACAATAACTTTATATGCAATACACTAAAAATATTCATAGAAAATCTAATGATTCTTTCACGGAGCAATTCAGGGGCCACGATTGTTTCACGGAGCAATTCAGGGGCCTGTTATAGGAATGCTAATTTTAATTTAAAAATATTTCTTGTTCGTTAGGACAACATTTATATTAACCTTCATTAGTAAATCGATGCATGGTATGCAAACTTCTCTGCCCCTACCCACGAGTGCTAGGAAAAAATTGCTTATATATATATATATATATATATAATATATATATTCATATATATAATATTAATAATATAATAATATATTATATATATATATATAATAATATATATTATATTATATATAAATATATAATATAATATATATGATATATTGTGGTTAACTAGCTTTGCACCAAGCTCAGGAAAGTATTTTCTGCCGGACGCCCATATATATATATATATATATATATAAATATATATAATTATATTATATATAAGAGCTGGGCGTTGAGCCAAAGTACTCGGTAGGTGAGGATGATATGCCGATTGCGGCGCCTATGGCGCAGCTAATTCATATTTTGTAGGCGCGATAAGGGCAACAATTTCTAAAAAAGGCGGACTGAACAAAGGCGCAAGCCAATTCTTCTGCGCCTATACCACGCCTATGGAACAGCGAACAAGCATTTTTTTTTACCTCTTAAAAGTTAGACGAACTTAGCAGCGTGACAAACTTGTAATCATTCTAACTAATAATCCAGTGGTAAAACATATGTATTATATATATATATTTATATATTATATATATATATTATAGTATATATATAATATATTATATAATTATTATATATATTATATATATATAATATAGTTGCAGTAGTTCTTAATGATACAATAATAAATTGGCAACTATGGCTGCTGAAAATATTTTTCAACCTTCTCAGCGCTCGTGCTGACGCTCCTGGGGGAAAAACACATGGGACCAACAAGGACATGGGAGGAGAGGACGTGTAGATATAGTTTAACGGGTGTTTAATTACACAAATTATAAATGTGTTTTCTTCTTACCTTATAGAAAGTCATGCTTTAATTATCCGCACTACAAGTTTATACTTTTGCAAATAAATTTAGCAACAGCCACCGGCCGGCGAAAGTCGCAGGCGCAAGGCGAATAGGCGCTGATGTGAAAAAAATAGCGCAGCTAGTCGGCGGCAATAGGCGCAAGCGGCATATTATAAAATAATATGATGTGATATAATATATTATATATATATATTATATATATATGATATTAATATCATATATATATAGTATATATATATAGATTATAAATAATATATATATATATATATATTTATTATAATATATGTGCTGTGTGTGTTGCAAGTGTGCATCATAAGAAGAAAATCTATAAACTTTCAAAGAAACTATTTGGATTAAAAAGTTCATAAATGAAATTTGGAACCTAAAAAATCATCGTAATTTGTTAAATAAGAAATTTAACCATTGTTTACTTAATTTTCCCAATACGGAAAATTAAACGATCGCGAGGTCTGAATACAACTTTGACTGTACGCCATTGCTTTAGAGCTTTTCCTGGCACCATATTATGTTTTTTCTATTGTGATAATATATATATATTATATATATATATATATATATATTTATGATATATTATAATAAAATAAATAATTATTTTTTATATATTATATAGTTATATTGTCATTGGTCTTAAAAAGCGACACATCATGTAACAAGAAGAAAGGCACCACTTGAATATATTTAAACCAAATATATATTGGAACTCGTGGATTTTTTTTTCCATCGGAAATTTTTTTTTTGTTTTTATTCCCTTTTGGGGGCCCGAGCCGAACGGGGACAGAGTTCGGGTACCTTCGTCCCACATCCCCTTCGCCCACCGAGGCCGAAGAGACCCCGACTCCTGGTCAATCTTGCGGTTTACAACCAATACGCTGGTATTCCCTTTAGTTAAAAAAAAGGATATTTTTAATTCCTCTTTACTAATATGGATTATTTAACTATAAGGAACAACATAGGTAAGACGCAAAGATGGCAAAGAGTTGGGGTCGTCTCGGCCTCAACGCGCTTAACGACTGGGGGACTTCGGTCTCCCTTCGTCTCCACGTCGGCTCTAGCCCCTACAAATGGGGCAAAATTAAAAAAAAAAAAAAAAAACTATAAATAATTTCCGATAAAATTGCCAAACAAAAAAAAATTAACGATGATGTTTTAGTTCAACATGTATTTATGAACTTTAATCTAAATAAAGTTTTTGAAAAAGTCTAAGTAGATTTCTCTTTATGTATGCAACTTTCCCCCATATTAATATATATTTTATATATATATATATATATATAATATATATATAGTATATAATATAAATACCTTGTGTAAAATATTATATATTATTATTATATATAAATATGCATTATTTATTAAACCAGGGGGTCAATAAACAAACCTTATTAGCTTGTATCGTCGTTGCGTAAATACTGGGAATTGCATTTTTTTTATTGATCCTGACAATTTATTTGAAACAGAAAAAGAACACGCACTTTTCTTCTCTCTTTGTTATGGTGAATTTTTCCAAAATATAATTTAATTACATATTTAAACGAAACAATCAATATATAATTGATTAATATATTTTTTTTTGGGCTTCACACCTAAGGCTTATAAAAAGAGTAAGCTTAGGCAATTTTATCTTTCTTCTTTGTATTTATTGCCACTCCAATTGACACCTTTTTTTTTTTTTTTAATTAACGAATTCCGTAGGTTGAAGATTAGGAACTTTGCCGCTTTCCATGTATCGCAGACCCCGAGGTTATTATGGCATATCGGTTCTCTAAAATTTTAATTCATTATCTTTTTTCGTATTACAAATAGAAAAATGAAAACTGTAAAGGGAGTAGAGAAATAATTTGCTGAGATAGACATTTATCCAACCTTTTTCCGATACTATTTTATTATTGCCCCCTGTTTTAATGAACTTTATTTGGAGATTTATATATAAATATATATATAATAAGTATATATATATATATACTATAGTTATGTGGAATGATATATATTTATAATAATATATATATATAATATATGAATATTAATATATATTATAGTAGTGAATATTGTGGAAAAGGGTAGAGGAGAATGTGATATAAATTATTTTGACGAGATTTAATGTAATGTGGAGGAACGACGAGGAATTCAATAGACGGATACCACAAACTGGAAGACTTGGAACGAGTACACACTGGCCAGAAGGGTAGACAAGCTATAAAGAGCCTTAAAGAGATGGAAAGAGCCCTGGAATCAGATGTGATTGAAAATTATTGAATATATTCAAACATCTAGGCCTGAAGGTCTATGGTGGCATGTTGAACAGAGCCTTATAGCAACTGTATATGGGGGGAGGAGAACATAGCCCCGTCAGATTGGAAGAAAAAGCTGTGATTAATGCCAATACACTAAAAAGGAGGATAGAAGAAGTGTCAGAAAATTGTTATTGCTGCGCATATAAAATATACGAACGGATAACAGACCAAAGACTCCGGAGAGAATTAAAGCGGGAAAAGGATCGAGAGTGGCAGCACGGAGTTCAGGTCCTAAATAGAAGTGGTAAAATCTGCCTGTTTCTCTTTAAAATGATTGGGAAGATAGGGCATAGAATGGAATAAGATAGATATTTCGCAATTATATATGCCTCTGAGAAAGAAGCATTGATAGAAGTACAAGAAGAGATTGGTGGAAAGTGGATGGACGAACTCCTGCATATGGCAGATAAATAGAAGAGCTATAAAGATAGTATGAAAACCCCATAACACGGTTAGAACGAAACGGAAAGTAGGGAAAGAAAAAGGTTTGAAATACGAAGACTGGAGTAGGCAGGGCAGTGTGCGCTTCTCCTTACTTCTCTGTGCGTTATATTCCTTGGACAACTGCTATAAAAAAGGATATTGTGTGAGAGGAAGGCATATGGCGAATGACACTCTTTGCTACGTGCCGGTAATTGACTTCGGTTTGTGGATGACAAAGGACACATGAACTGTAAGCTGTTGTGAATTCTTGGATATGAAATATTAAATGACTGGGGAAATGAAAATAGAAAACAGGGAGAAGACCGGAGATACTGACGATATCAATACAGGGAGAACACGAAAAATATGGATAGAAGTATACAATGTTGAACACTCAAGCCAGTAGATTCAAATATATCTAGGAGTGGATATTTGATGAGAAAGGTTGCGATAGACTAGATTCAGGAACTGAGGGAAAGAAAATAAACGAAAGAAACAGCTCAAGGAATTGGAATGTTGTATCCGTTGGAGGCGTAAGAGGAGAGTGCGCCAGTAGAGGTAAAAAGTGACACAAAGATATAATACAACATCCTACAAGACCAATTTATTATCGCGAGTCGGAATGTTGGGGGAACTTAACACGCGAAGGGAGAAACATGGAAAGAGCTGGAAGTTTGAAGACCGGGATGTCTGGAGGAATTTCTGGAGGAGCAACACTTGAAAGGTTCTACCTAACAAGATGGATGTGATGAGTTTATATTATATATAAAAATATATATTATTCTAATATATATAATATATATATATATATATTTATATATATATATTATAAAAATAATATATACTAATATATATATATATATATTATATATATATATATAATATAATTATATATTATATATATAGTGCGGTTCTGTGTAAGACTTGGCAATGGAGGGGCTGCATATATATTATATATAGTATAATATATATATATTATAATATATAATATAATTATATAATATTATATAAATATATTAATATATAAATATAATATACGTATATATATATAATATATATATAATAGTAATAACATAAAGTAGTTTGACGTCCGCGTTCATTATATTAGGTTGGTTAAGTTGGTTACCAAAATTTTATGTATTTACCCTAAAATTAAAATAACGGATTATGTATATATTTTTTTATACTATTTTACTTTTTTACATTAATTATTTGGATTTTTTTGCCTCCTGAGTCCAACTGCTTAATATAATATAGTAATATAATATTATATAATATAATATATATTATATATAATATTATATAATATATTATAATCATATATATATTATATATATTAATATATATATATATATTATATTTTATGTATTATAATTAATATATTATATATATATATAGATGAAACTAGTAAGCACCCGCAAATTGATAGCCTGAAAAACTAAAGATAGGGTTAATAAAAACTAATATAAACATATATGGAACAGCGTAATGAAAGTTGTATGGAAAAAATCGATTTTTTTTTTATCTTTATTTGTTTTTTATATCTGCCAACTGAGACGATAGGTAAAACAAAATCCATAAACATATATGAAATCCAGCGTATTGAATTTTGTATGATTTTTTTTTTTTTATATAACTAATAAAATATTTTGAATCATGCGTAATGCAGTTTCTGGAAAATTTAGGTGGAAGATTGAAAATATTAAGAATAGGAAGAAGAATAAATTGGTGGTTTATTATTATTATTTTTAACTAAAATAATACCCCGAGTAACTGCAACGAGTCGGGGTCTCCGGCTCGGGGGACGAACCGTGGGGAAACATTCGTCATCCTTCTGTCCACCGTCCGGCTCGACGCCCCAAAAATAAAAAAAAAAAAAAATTTTCATACCTTTTGATTATATTATATATTATATATTAATATAATATATGTATATATATATATATATATATATATATATATATATATATATAATATACTATATAATATAATATCAATAAATATATATATAATATATATATATCTTTTTTTTTTCATTACGCTGATTATCCATAATGTTATTTTTTTTTGTTACTATCCATCTTTTTTATATATTATATATAGTATATAATATATAATATATATATATTAATTATATTATATTATATATATTATAATTATAAAATTTTTCCATTCACAATATTTCGATCACCGCTGATTCCATTTATTGTTTTTTCGTTTTCTTGTCCTATCTTAGTTTTCGAGATAATATGCGGGTAACTTTTTCTTTATTGAAAAAGATAAGAAAGTACCCGCATGATATTTCTAAAACCAAAGCTGTTACAAAAAACTAAAATTAATTATATAAAATAGCACAAAGAAATTTGTAAGGAAATTGTTTTTGTTTTGTTTTTGTGTGTATTATGCTAGTTCAAACTACGATATAGATGACAGAATATCTAAATACATAAAGATGGAATCAGCGCACGAATTTTGTATGTAAAAAGGGGATTTTTTTTTTTTAACTAAAAGAAGATACCCTAAGGTACCGCAAAAAGGAGTCGGTGGTCTCGGTCTCCTGGGGAAGACGAAGTGGGAGGACCTTTCGTCCCCTCTGTCCAACAATCGGTTTCGATGCTCCCCATTAAACCCATAAGAAAAAAAAAAAGTCACCCATACTGCTGGAAAACCTTTCTGTTATTAAGCATTTTAAAAGAAATAATAATGTTTTTTCATCAAATTTCAAGTTCAATTACTGCTTGATTTCATATATGGTTATTAGTTATTTCTTCTTGGTACCTATCTTAGTTTTTCAAGATTATAAAAAAAAAAATTTCTGTTTCCATATCAAATTTCATACTACGCTGATTCCAATATATGTTATAGTTTCTTGTACCTAATCTTAGTGTTTAGAGATTAATGCGGGACTTTCTTTTAGTTTTGGGCATATATATTATATATATACATATATATATTAATTTATTATATTATATATAAATATATATTATTATATATATATTATATATATATATAATATAGCATTATTAAAGAGCTGTGATAAGTAGAAAATTTTGCGAGTATGTTGACTCAAGACCGCATGAGTCGCTTTATATAGGTTCCGGACTCGGCATGAGTAACCGCGATGTCGCTTGACTAAAGACTATATATATATGAATAATATAATTAGTATATTATATATTATATTGATAATATAATATAATATAATCAATTGTATAAAATAATATATAGTATATTTATATACGTATAATATAGTATAATTGGCTATAATATTATGATATATATATTAATAGATTGTAGAAGGACAGCAACAGACTATATGACTTTTAAAAATAGGGGAAAAACTTGGATTAAAATAAAAGTTACGTGTCATATATTGTAGTAACACAAAAAGCAAATGTTTTAATATTATATATATATATAATATAATTATGATATATACCTAATATATATATATTAATATATATATGAGTATATCTATATA
>JABUQX010047608.1:25000-38659 GCA_015478945.1 Trachelipus rathkii | reverse complement strand
TAACTGATTCATGTGAAAAAATATAGACTTGAATACGCAGCATTCTAAGAAAGTAAGCTACTAACCAACCAAAGATGTTATTTTAAGACATCAAAAACAATATTAGAAAGATTCTCTTATTTTTACTCAGATTTCTTTAAGCTCTTCCACGAGTGTATTCAATCTTTGAATTCGAACAAAAGTAATACATAATTCTGAAAGGGCTTTTGCTTCTTAATGGCCAGATTTAGGTATAAAAATAGATTTATTGCTAACCCAATTCTGTTTTGTTTTACCATCATATATGACAGTTGTGTAATTCACTTGGTTAGCGTACCTGATGATATACGCTTTCCAACCCGTTTTAAAATGCTTTTCGTCTTTTAGTTCGGCAATGTTTGTTCATAATGGCTACATGAGACGATTACAATTGGTATAAGTTTTCGCCTACTTATACATTTATTTGCCACATTAATGCGAGAGAAATCTAGATTCATGGATCAACTATTATTGCATGAATACATGCTATATGTTTTTCGCAGGGGCAACAACAACTGCTGCTAATAATCGGATCACGGATAGGAACACTTTTTTTGTTCAATTGGGCAACCCATTTTTTATTACAATGATTTATAAGATGTAATATGGCAGTCCATTCATAATCATGGGCCCCATGATCGGTTGATAAATATACCGGATGTCGATTTGTCTAGATAAACGTCCCTCTTTGAAATTAATTTTTCTGATCTCGGCTTAAGTTATTCAGTAGCAGGTTGGGGTCATTTCAGGGGTTCTAATTGGGGTAATAACATTTACCTGCCACAATAATATACCATTTTATTCTTCCGCATTTGGCTTGTAAAGTTTTAACGCTTCCTGCAGGCTGTGCACTTGTACATATTGATTTAGCATGTATGGGCATTGTTGGGAAGGCAGTTGGTAGAGGATTAGGGTATAATGATGAGAGGAGAGTATTCGAATTCTTCTTACATAATCTCTTTTTGTCCGTTATATCAAGTAAGGATTTGCGTATCTGGATTATCAGATTATTGGATCTAACAATGTATTATGGATCCTTTAGCTTTAAAAACGTTTAGTTGAGGGGACTTCTGACTGATTATCAGGAGCATGGTCTGGAAATTTATCGTGCAATGCAATAGTTGCATTGGACTTGAATCACTATTGTGATATACAATAACACCCATGAAATTTAGCATTTAGGATCGAGGCATATTGGTCCACAACTTTGGTTGAGTTTGGACGGTTTTCAGTTTGACCGTCATCTCTGGTGTGGCCTTATACTTATGCTTTTTTTTTGGAATATTACACACGCTCATTAGTTTTACCTGTGCGTACGGCTCGTCTTGGAGGAGAAGTATTGACTCCCCCTCCTCATTCGTCACTTCGACGACACCCAGGTTCCCCCACGGTACTTAATAAATGCCAAAGTTTCTCACTTTTCATACTTAAGAACCCCATGGAGGCTTTGACGGATATACAGATTGTCGTCAAACGGTGCGCCATAGTTCCTCTTTCATTACACCCATGGATCCTTGACCAAATGAAGGAGCTGTCCCTTTGTGGGTCCGCCACATTCGCACAGGGTTGAGCGGATAGGCAAACATAATGTAAGGTTGGCTATTAATTTTTTAATTGTTTTTCGTAGAATACAGAGGTCTTAAAAACAGTTTACAATTGGTATAGGTTAGCATATATTTGACATATCGGGACTTGGTATATGCGATCCCGTCCATGTTACGTAATTTATTGTCCCATTTCGTAACACGCCTCCCTAATAATTTCTTCTTTATCCCGGATCATTCTTCGAAATAGTTACGTTGTCCTTACCACATTTACTTAGGGCCACACCACCTCATATCCACATATGTTACATTGGGTTCCTGTGGGCTTTTCTATGTTGGCCATTTTCCCATTTTGGAACTTTTTTGGGCCCTGTCGTGGGCCTTTCGCTCATTTTAACGTTTGACTTTGCCCACACATTTAAGGCGCGAATTATTCTCTGAATATTCCCTGACTTTCCGTGCTATTCCATCGAGCACGGCGGTGCATAACTGCCTATCCCGAGTTCCCCATCTTTCCGTCGTCAGCCCACCCCAGCCCTCCCCTGTCCGAGACAGTATTCGCCCGACCCGCTTCCTATGGTATTCCACCCATACACCACACTTTCCATTATTAACTTGCTCATTTCAGCACCCCCACTTCCTCTTCTCTCTATTGCTACTCTCTATATCTCTATCTGACATATTCATAAAATGTTTATATCATCATTTGACGGCTACTAGTCCCTACTGTAAATTCATATCTTAACTATCTTCAACGAAACAAAATTTTAACTTTCGTGCAATTCATATGTCATCATTACTTATCTATATATATATACCTACTACCTATATCTCTTCTATCTTATTCATCATCGTATATATATATATACTATTATCTATCTATCTATTAATTTATCTATCTATCTATCATACTACACTATATTATTATATTTCTATTATTATTATTTTTATCCTCTCTATTATTATTACTTTAATATATCTACTATATCTCTCATCTATCATATATCATTCATATCATATATCTATTTTCTATTCTTTTATATCTATCTTATTTATCTATATCATATTATCTACTATCATTATATCATATTAATATTCCGCGGCTTTACAGCCGACGTTTCATCTTCCAACACATATACATATGTGGCATACCTAGGCTACCCACATTATAGCCCCCACGTAGTCAACCACCCACTGCAACATGTCCATTGCAACCCGTGCCAGCAACCCCTCATCATGTAATATGGCCCATGCCCCCTTAGAACCAACCTTATAACCACTTCCCATATTTATGAGCACTGATTGCCACGACTCTATCCCATTTCCTTCCTTTTCACTTTATCTATCCTGTGCCCTACCTTACTTTCCTCTCACTCGTTATTATTGACCCAGTCTACCTCATTTACTTACTCTATTATCTCTTTTCTGCGAGGCTGCCCCTCAGCCCTCTTGACCACGTCGGTTTCTCCCTCTAACTCCCCTGACAAGCAACTGCAAAGTTCACCCGTAAATATTACTTTGTAACCTTTTTTACTTTGATTCGGCTTCTCTACAGCCAGCTCTTCACTCCTGTCTCACGCCCATGAGTTCGTACAACTTCCCTCTACCTGACCTCCCACTTATAACAGACCTGGCAAATCATTATTGGTTATCACAGGCCGCCACCCTGCATCAATTATCCCCTCATAGGGTATTCACATTTTTTGCACCATCAAGTCTTAGCCAATGCGCTTGTTTTCCCTTTTTCCCCACGCCCCCCAGTCACTTTACCCACTCCACATCTATGTTTTTTTCCGCTGCTCTTTCTGAACCATTCGCTGCCCCCTTCCCCACGCACTATCGCTACTAGGGGGGCCCCTAATTGAGTTCCCTCCCATCTTTGTCTTACTCTTCACGCAATCTTCATTCCACCTATCTTCACAACATCTACATACTTTTCTTTTTTGGTAACAACAAACAAATTGTTTTTTAGGACTTTGTCCCCTCTTCAGCATTTTTTGTTTGGTCCGGCCTTTTGCCCGCTTCCACTCTTCGGACGTCCTGCCCTTTCTTTCTCGTTTCCTACTCCCGTAAGCCATGGTTTAGTACTTGATAATGGCTCAACGTCCCCTGGCCAGGCGCCTCTGGCGCTTCGCGACCTCAGGTCCAGGTTGTTCATCCTCCATTTTCCCGCGCCCTTTCACCGTGCTTGCCCGCCATTTACAACGTTCTCTCTGCCCTCTGCTGACGTGGTCCCTTGTCAGCGTGCTTGACTGTGGACCCACTGCTCTTTCCACCTCTGCATTCCACTGTGACACGCCATACCGTACCAGCCTTTCCTCACTCTTTCCACTGCTGGACACCTCTTGAGTGTTTTAACTGATGGAACACATCGGTTGTGTCTCACACGCTGAGCCCACACTCCAGATCTCTCAGATTCTCCTTTTGTATCTGCGACCTCACTGGTTAGCTTGTTTTCCCACTTGGTATTAGTGTTTCCTCCACCTCCTTAAACTAAGATATGTCTGTAATAGGAATTATATACCCATACATGGCTAACCCTCCCTACGCACATCTCGCACTCTCATTTGGCACGCCACACTTCTTGGCGGCCATCCTCCTTACGGGGAATCGACTGTAACTTTTTTCCACCCAGAGAGCTCGCACCCAGCTGCATTGTTCCACCATGTCTTACCAGCATTCCTCAACGCTCACCATGTTATTTGTGCTCATTACTAGCCCGCCACACGTTTTTGTCCTTTATAATATCCACATACACACACCATATTTTCCCACGTTCTTACCATCCCTCCTTTCCGCCTACTAGGGCTTTCTTTACTACTGGCCGTCACTGTTCAGTTTACCCACACCGCCAAGCCATTTCCTTTTTTTTATCCTCACATAAATTTGCACCGTTTCATTGCACTGCCTTGCAATAAAAGAATAAACTTGAAACTCAACACACACGATTTATCATAACCAAATAGCTTCACACCCCGCCACTGCTGAAACAGTCTAGACATCAATATGGTTTACACCTTTTGGCCGCACGCCTGTAATGCACCACGTCGTTATCAGACTTGATGGCTGATACAGATGTACCCCGGTTTAAGAGAATACAATTAGCAATTATAAACTTTGGTCGGTTTTTTATACCACAAATCCTAAGCTGAATAAACCAATTTTTAAACTGTACTATCTCATGACTGGGTTAACACGGTTTTCCAATAGTGTTGGGACCATAATACTACTAAGTTACCTACTGTGACCCTTACGTTCTTCACGACTTCACTACATTGCCCACCAAATTATCACATCCATATATCCCACCCATTTCTTTCATCAATCTTACCATTATTTTACATCCATGACACTTATACTCACCTTTCACCCACTTACTTTCAACCTATTGTCAATTTACACCGAATAATCTTGGAGTATATACTTACACATGTATTTGGTCAGTTCACACACACATCACCATTTTAACTATCATCCAACAGGCACAAACCAGCATAGCCCAAACTACTCTACACAGTACTGAACCTACACTTGCAATACCACCACCCGTGAAGCACCAGTGACACGCAAAGGTGTACACATGCTTCACCCACACAGTGACACTCCACATTCCTAACAGCTACCACCGTGTACCACAGTGCACCACCAGTGTACCCGCTACTGCGCAGACTAACTCTCTCTATCTTAATTCATACTATAATCCTATCTAAACTATTATCTATAACATATAATATTACTTTCATTACCTATCTATATATACTCATTACAGTAATACTCTAATCATATATAAAGTCTTACACCGTTGTCCAGACCTAAATCTACTATGAGATCTCTTTTAGGTGGACGGACGCACTTCATCGGGTCTGGTCCCATCGGGATCATAACTTTTTTTTGTCCATCGTCAAACGTCACATCCATGGCCAAATGGATGCCGGATTACTTTTGAGCGCTTACTTTGCACACTAAATTAAGAATCCTTGATATTGAGAGGACACATCACTATATAATTACTCTTTGATATTACCCTACTCACACTCTATCCTACTCTCATCATCCTCACTCCCATCCTCCTCCCTACTACTCTTTATCCTAACCTCTCCTCCTTCCTTTTCTATTCTCTCTATCCTTATACTCTCTCTCTCTATCTCTTCTCTCTCTCTCTCCTCTCTCTATCTCTCTCTCTTCTCTCTCAATATATCATATCACTTTTCGCTCTCTCATATCATCTCTCTCTCTCCAATTCTCTCTCTCTCATTTCCTATTTATCTATTTTTTTTAATTTTTTGTTTTGTTGTCCCCGTGTATCCCATCCTGGGCAGCCCCTACTTCCCGGCGAGTGGGTGTTCCCGCTCAGTTCCGACCGCTCCACCACAACACTCCATGCCCATCCCGCGCTGCACCCGCCGCAAGCTTTGAGTGCGGCACGATACATTCAGCAGGACACCACAGCAGACATTTGGTAACAGAGGATTCATATCGACTACACACGAGGTGGAACCGTGACATAGCAGGCGTCGGTTACCCAAGACGCGTCCTCACCATGGCGTTAAGGTATCCACCCCATACTACGCCAGCCTCCTTGCGCCGACCCCAGCCCCCTTCTGTGCTCCGGCGGCGGGCCGAGCATACAGGGTGGTCCGTGCAGTTCCACGTCTCCTCGCGCATCTGCCCGCTTAGTGCGTGTATCTCTTGTCGCAACGAAGGCTTCTATGATTCCACATTTCAATTATGTGACGCTCGCACCATTGAAGTGCTCAGCGCGTGTTCTCGTGCAGTGCAATGTGACCATGACTACGGCTATCGGTTTATCACGTCTTTTGTGGTCTCTTATTGTTAATTTGCATCGTCGTTTTCTGTCACACCCGCCGGTAGACCACCAGAGCACCACCACGCATTGAGAACTTGCCGTCCTGCTCTATCTTACTGGGGTGGTATGATTCGGCCGCTTTTGTAATTGGGCTGGAGTCACCTCGCGACAAGAAGCCACAACAGTCTCGCAGTCTCCCCCGAATTGCCCGTTTTATCTTTGCGGCTTGCCTCGTTTCTACTCAACATCTATGTGCTGTGCGTTTTTCCATCTAGCCTTTTTGTTCCATTTGTTACGCCCATTGACTGTTTTACTCTTGTCCCCGGCGAACGACGCGCGACCCGTCGCAGTGCGCATATGGACAACGTTAGGCCATGGTGTTATTCGCTGTCAGTGGGAGATTTGTAGCCGTTGCGTTTTACACCACGCAATTCCCTTATCATCACCGTCTTTGCGTCAACGCCCACCCAATTCAACTCCGGCCCTTCTTCTCCCGCTTGCGACGACTCAGACCATCGGCCACGACATTCCGCACCGCGCAGGCCAATTTACTACAGCCGTAACACGACCGACGCCAGCTTGACACCTGCGTTGCCGATCTGCAGGAGTCACGACGTTCCATCGGCTCCGATGGCTCGCGTTCGATTTCAGTGCGACACTCCTATGACCACGTCCGATAACTCTCCGTCGGCCCCCCACAGCACCCTCTGTGAGGACACCCCCCCTTGCCCGACACCGCACGAGCCGTCGCCCGTCCCCCGCCGCTCTGAGCGACTTTGCAAGCGCATACCTAGACCCTTAGTACAGCCACGACGGCACGGTCGGAAGTCCCCAACCGGCCGGGCGTTGCAGCGCCGTGACGCGTGCCACACTCAAACACTGGTCACCATGCTTGGCACTCGTAACGTCCCACACACCCCGCCACGTCCCCCATCAGTTTTCTCCGGGGCCCCCCATCTCATCCAGTCAGAACTCGGCACGTATTTCGCCCGTAGACCCTCGCGCGCCGCACAGCATGTTACTGGTCGTCATCGAGTCTAGACGTCGACATGAGATCCCGAATGGTCTATCGATCTTATTAGACATTTAGTCCGCACGGCCACTGTCCTCTTGGTCTCACACACGTGAGGCTACTTGGGACTCAGTTAGAACGGCATAGGCCGCTTCTTTTTTCGGACATAGGTTTTGGGACCTATGTGCAACGTTTCGCTTTCACTCCCTGAGGGTTACCGTGTTCAGTCACTAATTTGAGCCCCCGCGCAATATAGTTGACCCGACGAAGGAGGGGCCGCACGGACAGCTACACCACTCCCTCACCCACCGGGGAAGGACTTGCCCATCCGGGCCCACCTCATCGCTTCTTGCCTCCAGTTCCAATTGCGAACTTTCACGGACCGCCACCACTGCCCCGACTCGCTGTCATCCCGGGCCACAGGCCTCGTGGAGCGCATTGACTGCGCGGCCAGGCGGGCGGCGAACGGCGCGTGCCATGACCGCACACGCACCAGGTGGGTCACGTTCGTTCGGATTGCTACTAGTCGGCGGCCGGATGGACATGCTGTGGCCTTGGCCGTGGCACGCCACTTGCACACGAGTACCCTCTACACGCCCGAATTGAGTGACGCCGCCTAGCGCAGCTAATTACAGACTCTGTTCACGCTTAGCTTTTTTTGGCCAGACGGCCCGCAGACTTGTCGTAGGAGCCTAAGGCAGGTCCTCTTGCGCTACGCTTCTCTGTTTATGATGCCACGCCGCTTTTGCTCGTGACACGCGTCATCCCGCAGACGACTTCCTGGCCGCGTGCCATGCCAATTTAGGGCTCTTCCCAAGCAGTTGATAGAGACGAGCTTTTCTCCCTCGCACTTCTTTCGTCTCTCGCTCTGAACTGGCCAAGCACACGCCACGCCTAGCCGCGTGAATGTCTAATCATTCACTGGATTATGCTCAGGCAAGCACGAAATTTAGTCGACTAGAGGAAAATGCAACTGCCTATTTTACATCCAAGTCGTTGATTCAAGTCTCTGCTGGCAACCTTTTAAAAATCCTGGTCCTGAAAAAATATCTTTCGAAGAGCAAATATCTACCAGAGTTCAAAAAGCAGTCATTATACCAAATTATATAGTTAGCGTAGAAGTAACGCAAGTACCCCCAATAGTGTCCGATCAAAGTAGCCAGAAAACAGTAGGCGCAGGATGGAGCTGTTCTGAAGTTAAAGAAGAAAGTTTATGAATTAAAGAGATAATAAATAAGGAATGCTCGGTACGAGACTTTACCAATAGGAAGACGAAAAGAAGAGTAGCGCGTAGTATTAATCAGATAAAGCGGATATGTGTACAATAGTACGGAGAACATAGGTCACAGTGTGTACACGAATTGTTACGGAGATCCGGAACGTGTGTGGATTCTTTAATTAGTTGTTACAGTTGAGAATGAATAAATGAATTCGGCTCCTCCCCACCTAAATCAGTCTGAGAAGTCCCACCATTCAGTGTTGTGTACATGAAATCCTAAATAGAGGACCTCAGTATTTGGATGAGAAGATATCAAGTCTCGTGAGAAGTAGAAGATATCTTCAAAAAAGGCGTGAAAATTGTTCTGCTTAGGAGAACAGTAGCAAGAAGCACATAGATATTGTAGTGAAGGAAAAAGATTTTATTATACCCATATATAGATATATACTAACCCATTTTGAGTGTGTTGTGTGAAATGTGGTTTGTGTTGCTGTGGAAAAGGACTGAGAGGGGGATAGAAGGATTTTGCAATTCTGATGAGTGAGTTGTGGTAGAGAACTATGGTAAATTTTGTGTGTGGTGAGTATAGAAAAGAAGTCTAAAGGTTAAATTTAGTTTGAAAGAGATAAATTTGTGTGGTTGGACTATGATCCATTTGAGATTAATGTTAAAATGAGTATGATTTTCTGGGATAATCTGTGATGTTTGGATGGGGGGAATAGGAATCAGTTCATTGTCACAATATCGCCCATTAAGGATTTCTTTTTTTTCAGATGTACCACACACGGCAAGAGCCCTATTCAGGCAGGGTGTATTACTCTCAAAAAGTTCACCCTCTAGCGCAAATTACGCATCTGAGCACAGACGCAGGCTTTAAAAGTGAGGGGATTAAACGTCAGTAGGAAACTCCCAGAAGATGGAAGGACCATTCTACAAACAGAGGTGGTGGGAAAAGAAGGAAGCACCACAGCAAACTAGCATGGAGTTACCAATGTCAACCAAACTCGTGGCGAAGATACAGCACCTATTGTGCTACGAAAGGCGTCGTAAAGGTGTGGTACGCGAGTGATAAGTTCCTCGAGCACTTGCCGGCTGCGGTACTATAGGATAGGATAAAGCACGACACATTGCCTTGCAAGTGAACTGGAAAGTGCAGAAGTTATAAGCCTTTTTGCCGTTGACACGACCCTGTCAAAAGCCGGGTGCAACCAGAGCCCCCCCAGATATGAGAGCAGTATCCATACAATGGGCGGATGAGACCTTGTATAGCGGAGCAACTGAGAAAGGAGGAAAGTCTACCAGTCTAAACAGAACTAGTTTTTTGAGGCTGCCCTAGCAACCATTGTGATGTGAGGTTTCAAAAACTTTTTTGTTCATGTCTAAGGCAAGGTGTTTACATTGTCCAGAGAGACGACAGAAGCGTCGAAAGAGACAGGAAAGTTAGAAGGTTTTTGGAGAAGGAGATTTGTAAAAGTTGGGGTTTTTAAAGAATTGAATTCACAAAGTTATTTCTATCCATCAGCGCAGATAGAATCGGAAAAAATTACAGATGAGAGGCATCAGAAGTAAAAAGTGGGATAGAATTGATATGAGTTAGAATGAAGGGCGAGTCATGCGGAACTACGAGTGGATAGAGTGGAGGTGCAGGTGACGAAGATCTTAATGAAAGGTAGAATAAAGTAGAAGATAAAGACAGAAACACTGGGGACACCACCTATTGGCAGAAAGATAAGAAGTCGCCGCCCATCAACCACGAGCCGATATTGAGCGATTTTGAAAGAAAGCTAGACATATAGTAAGCAAAGAGAAGGATGAAACCCAAAGGGGGGAGCTTGAAGAGCAGTGCGCGTGCCAATACTCAAATGCTTTGGATATGTCAAAGCGCCACCACGCAAATTCTCCCCGTAGTTCCTAAGAGGAAAAACCAATTAAATTCGGCTTTGCATGCGGAATGTATATCGCAGGGGTTAGACTTCGTGTAGCAAGAGCCGTACCTGGTGATCGGATTGAGTTTCAGATGATCTAAGAAGTGAGTTGAGAAGGGTTTCACAGATCTTAGATAGAATACAAGTGAGAGCTCCAGGGCGATAGTTAGAAGGACAGAGCGGCTTTTCCCTTTTTCGGAATAGGTTGGAACATGTGCGTCCCTCCCAAACTGAGGGAGGGAAAGTCGCTAGTATTGAGCAATATAATAGAGAATATAGTTGGTAGGGGCCGAAGCGTTAGCCCTTTCTCAGTTTGGAATAATTAGCAACACATGATCAGATCCACTAGGAGGAAGGAAGCGCAGATCTACAGATAGCTTGCATGGATGAAAAGATTTGTCATAGGGAGAACCAAGAGAAGGTTAGCGCACTTTCCTTTGATGAAAGGCCAGCTTTGGCGCGTCGAGAGTACTGCAACGATTCTCTAGCTGAAGAAAATAGCAGAGAGTGATAGGAAAAACGATAGGCAATAGTCTCTAGCCTGAATCGGCAGAGATAAGCCACGATCGAACCATGGATTATGGGAAGAAAGATTATAGTTAAAGAAGGATGAATGAGGAAAGAAAATTATTGAGAAGAATGAAACCTGCTCAATCCATCGTCGATTACAGATTTTGGCTTATCTTTTAATCTTATAGTATGACAAAAGGCTTATATTCTCTTATGTAATTGGAATCCGGACCTGGAAACCTTACATTTAAGTCCCTGGCTAAATATTTTATACATGTATGAGGAACAGCCACTTGACTAAGATCGTTACGGACCACAACATGTCTCCTCATTTGCATTAATAAATACTTTTCATGTTGACCATTTTTTAATTATTATAAAATTAAAATTTAATAATTATTATTATAATTATATTATTTAATTTTGGAGAACCTTTCTTCAAAAAAAAAGGCGAAACATTCAAAATTTTGATCGGCTAAAATTTCGGAGGTTGACCCTTGCCTCCTGTAGAAGCCTTATAATATATATATATATATTTATATTTTGGTAAACATATACAATTTAGTATAGAGATTAGTTAGAACAGTTAGTTAGCTATGTATAGATTGTTTCTATTATATATATATATAAATAATAATATATATATTATTATACTATATATATAATATATATATATATAGAGGAGAGAAAGGAGAGAGATAGAGAGGGAGAGAGAAATTTAAAAATAGTTTTTTTCAATTAATCGTCATCTCCATTGTCATTGTTAAAAATTCTTGCTCTAATCGTCAGGAAAAATTTCATATCGTCCATCACTAATATATATATATATTACTATTGATGGGACGGAATTATGATTTTGCCGTCCGATGCAAGATGACGATTAGAGCTAATTTTGCCGAGACGATGAGCACCACCTAAAATTGAAAAAACTTTTCTCGTAAATTTGCTCACTCTTCTCTCTCTTACTATATATATATATATATATATATATATATATTATATATATATAATAATATATATATCATTATAAATATTATAATATATATTATAATATATATATATATATATATATATATATAATATATATCCTGATATATATAATAATATATATATATATATATCTATTTTTTTATATAATATATATAAGCTTATATTATAAGGCTGTAGACAGGAGGTTCAGGGGGTTCAACCTCGAAATTATTTTAGCGATCAAATTTTTGATTCCTTAAGTCTCAATAAAAATAAAAATAATAATAGATATATAATAATAAAATAATATAATAAATTAATATAATAATAATTTAAAATAATATAAGAATCATGAAATGAAAAGTCTAATAAGGAAATGAGGAGACATGTTGTGGGTCGCGTAACGTTCCTTAGGTCAGTGGATGTCTCATACATGTAAAATTTAGACCCGGGACTTATGTAGGTTTACCAAGTTTGCAGATTGATAGCAAATTGGCTACCTCAATAAGGAAATGATGGATGTATAAAGATTAAAAAGATAAGGAGGGACCTGTAATCGTTGATGGGATGAGCAGGTTCATTCTTCTTCAGCAAATTTTTCTTTCCTCATTCATGTCCTCTAAAATTAAATCTGTCTTTCCTCATAATCCATGGTTGGTCGTGCTTATTCTCTTTCCATTCAGGCTGGAGACAGTGCCTATCGGGGTAATGGAAAATTCTTGTTTCCTATCACTCTTGCCAATTTTCCTTCAGCTAGAAACGTTTGCAGGGATTATCTTCGACGAACAAAGCTGGGCTTTCATCAAAGAAAGTGCGCTAACCTCCTTGGCTTGCCAAAAACATTTCTAGCAATTTCTGTAAATCTGCCTTCCCTCCGATCTGATTGATCATTGTGTTGCTAATCTCCACTGAAAAGGGCCTAATCTCTGCGGTACCTCGCTCAACTTATTCTTTATGTTCTCAATACTAGCATTTCCCTCAGTGTTGGAACCTCTCACATGGTCCAACCTATTCGAAAAAAGGAAGCCGCTTTGATCCTCTAACTATCGCCTGTAGCTCTCACTTGTATTCTATCCTTCAGCATCTTTGGAAACCTTCTCAACCTCCCTTTAGATCATTTGGAAACTCACTCCGATCGCCCGTACGGCTCTCGTTGCACGAAAGTCTACTGCGATATACAATTATATCTAACCGATTTATGGTTTTTCCGCTCTTAGGATACGGGAGACTTGGGTGGTGGCGCTTGACATATCCAAGCATTTGAGACCAGATATGGCACGCGTCACTGCTCTCCAAGCTCCCTCTTTTGGGTTTCCTCCTTCTCTTTGTTTACTTATATCTAGCTTTCTTTCAAATTGCTCATATCGGCTGTTGTTGATGGGGCAACCTTCTTCTTCTTTTTGTCAATAGTGGTGTTCCTCAGGTTTCTGTCTTATCTCCTACTTTATTCCTACTTTTCATTAATGATCTCTCACCTGCACTTAAATCTATTCACTCGTATCCGATGACTGACCTTAATTCTTTAACTCATAAATTCACTCCATTTTTACTTCTGGAATTGCCTCTTACGTCTTAATCTTTCCGATTTTATTCTCGCTGATGGCTAGAAATAACTTTTGTGAAATTCATTTTTAAAAACCCAACTTTTACAAAAC
>JABUQX010047608.1:7500-10000 GCA_015478945.1 Trachelipus rathkii | reverse complement strand
TATGTCTAACTAGGGCAGTTAAATTGGTACACAACGTGATGGTTGTCGGGCAAAGCATCTCTCTCAGCTGTTTGGACTTATGGTACAGTCTGACTTTAATTTTTGAGGTGTCTTTAGTTTTGAGGTGAGAGTTCAAAATATTACGAAGGAACTTCTCTCCCTTATTGAAGTCTATAGCATTGAAAGTTTTGAAGTAGAATTTATCGAATTTTTATGATTATTTTTATTCTTTATTATATAATTTTGTAAGGGCTTTTTTTATTAGTTAAATTTTCAACTGAATATTGTGGATGATTACAGTTAATTAATTTCTTCATCAAAAGTTTTCCAAGTTGAACATAGGTTGTATGCTCTGTAAACTAAAGTTTTTACGATAGATTCTTTGTAAATAGTCGGTGAATAGGGTCCATAGTTCATATACAGACCTTATCAGTTGGGTTTGACATGTATTGCCTTAGATAATGAGCCATCAGAATTAACATTGATTTTGATGTCTAAAAGCAGATAGCATTATTAACCTAAGTTTCGTATGTGAATTTTAACCATAACAACTCTTAAATTCTATTGATAAACTGATGTATATGATCTATGTTCCTAAAGATAGTGAGGGTGACGTCGACATACCTTATACGGGGTTAAAGTTGTTTGTTTTACGAAGGATTTTGTTTTCCAGATTGAACATATAGAAGTCCGAAAATGTAACAATTTCGCTTTAACCAGTTGTTTTATAAGACCTAACCTAATATGTAGTGGTGGCAGAAGTATTTTTTCCTTTTTGACAAGTGGTTCCCGAATAACGTTGTGAGAACCTGGTTTTAGTACATCCCGTGGAGGCCAATTTGAGCGGATATTGTGCTCTGCTTTTGCCCTACTATCCCATTTGCAAAGGAAGCACATATACTTTGCATAGCCAGTTTGCAGTCCATTTAGAAGCGCAACTGCTTTTAAGTCAGCCCATATAAGCCATTCGTGCTCATTGTAGTGGACTTTGTTTAATATGTAGGCTAAGTTTCCGTAGGTTTCCTTTAAAATTACAGAATGTGCAATGGGAACTGATGGGAAGATGTTGCCATTATGTAATAGAACAGCCTTAGTGCTTCATAGTGATGTGTCGATAAACCATCTCTATTCTTCTGGATGGTAGACAAGGTCTAGATCGTTAAACAACCCTTGAATATTGTTGCAAAAACACAAGTCATTCTCCATTGAAAAATGTTGCTGTAAAGCATCCGAACAAAGTTTAAATTTTGTAATCCTCACGTCCTTTTTTAGTAAATATCTTTCTTGAAACCGAGAAGCAAGTAATTCGCTTTTTTGCTTTGATAATGACAGATCACGTACTAAATCGTTTAAATCGGCCTGACCGAAAAGCCTTGGTTTTGATTCTTCTTGCTCTTCACATGGCTCATCATATTCCATATAGTCAGGGTTGTCTGGATAGTCCTCTGAATCAGAGGATAGATGCATCTCTTTAGGCGTTTCAGCAGGTGGAATCTCTTTTGAATGGGGCACTGGACGCATAGCTGATCTCAAGTCAGGGAATACAATACACTTCCCACACTTCTTGTTGTGACCTGAAGAAAAGAACTCGAAGTAGTAACTTTTATATTACAGCTTATAAAAGGTGAATTTTAAAAGGTGTTATATCATACATTTTTTATCATTTCTTTTATTATTAATGAGCATCAAAATCATAAATGATTACATGCAATTAATACCTTTTATATCAATCAAGCAGAAGTAATAGTCTGTTATGTGATCTTGAGGTTCGCCCCAAACCATTGGAACACCGAATGGCAACTGCTTCTGTGTTCCCTTTAGTCATCTTGACATCGAACTTGAACAGCTTTTGCAATATATGTAAGGTGCCACCCCTTATCTTGATCTCCGACTTTACACTTGAAATACAGGTGATAAAGTTTTTTAACGTGAGAAGTGAGATTTCGCCGATCTCTCTTAATCGTCCAATTTCCACAAACATAACAAAATTGGTTGGGAGAGTTTTTACAAGCTCTTCTAGACATATTAAAGCATTTAGATAAATAGTTATCAACTTGAAAAAAACATTATAAACAATTAAATTGAATTCAAATATTTTTACAAAATGGAAAATAATATAATTATAATTATATAACTATATTATGAAAATGTCATATTCTGGGGTTCTTATGTGCATAGAATCCGAATTTAAAATTAGTTTTACGCTATCACATACAGTTTTCATGCAAAAGTTTTTTTTTTATAATTTAAGTAATTTAATAATTATATTAATTAATTATTAACACCCTTAAATTAATATTAATATTACATTTTCCCAAAAAACTGTATATGATAGCGAAAAATGATTTTCAAATTAGGATTCTATGCACAAAAGTACCACATAATAGGACTTTGACATCTTTGCGTAATTTTGGCTGTTGGACAGTGAATTATTTAGAATTAATGTTATCGATAACAATAGTGTTAGTGTAAGTGATGGTAATATTGTTACTGATGGTAG
>JABUQX010047607.1:40000-53515 GCA_015478945.1 Trachelipus rathkii | reverse complement strand
TACAATATAATAAAACATGAGTTATGTGAGATATGTCAAATATATGTTTTAGGTGCGGAAAAATGTAAAAAAAAAAAAAAAAAAAAAAAAAAAAAAAAAAAAAAAAAAAAAAAAAAAAAAAAAAAAAAAAAACAAAACACAACAAAATAAATAAATAAATAAAAAAAATCATATCTCAAAAACTACAATACTACAGTGTGTTGAAAAGAAGTACATTTTTAGAATCCTGGTAAAAAAAAATGTCAAAAAAAAATAAGAAAAATTATTGTTAATATTATGTAATATGAGTAGAAAGCCTATTTAGAGAATTTTTATACGTTATTCGTTATAGTTAAATCTTTGTTTTTGTTTTTTTTTAACCTAAGAAACCCCAAGGGTATACCGCACCGATGGCAGGAGATCGGGGTCTCTCGGCCTTCCGGAGAACTACGGGTTGTTATATTTCCCCCCTCGGGGAGGGTTCGCGGAACCCCCGCTCTTCGGTATTGTTTGGTGGTCGCGGGCCCCCGTTCCTCCGCCCCTCCCCATAGCGGGGTATGGAAAAGTCCCCCCCTGTGTTCCCCGTCGTCGAGCCCCTACATTGCCGGTAATACCTTACAGCAATAACCATATATATATGACTAGTCCTCCTCTACTCGTATAGTCTTCTCCACTCCGCGCTCAAACAACAAACGCCAAAATTCTTTACTCCCCGAAGCTTTTTGATTTTTTTAACCTTATTTTTTTTTAAAATTTTCCTAACCAAAAATTTTACAAGGATTCCAAAAATGTATTCCTTTTTCCCTGTAGCAAATATTTATTTTTAGATTTTTTTTTTTTTTTTTTTTTTTTACAGTTTCCACGATAACACATTTACCAGGATTTCAACAATGTATTCCTTTTCCCTGTAGCTATTTTAGTTTTTGAAATAGGATATATATATATAATATTACTATATATAATATATATACTATATTATATATATATATATATATATATTACTAATAATAGTAGCTACTATACACCACCGTATATAGTTATATATTTAATTTACTCACTCCCTCATTGTGATATTATTATACCCCCCCTAATATGTTATATTATATATATAATTTTTATAAATATAATAAATTAATAAAATAATAATAATATAGTATATTACACTAGAAACTCCTCCAATTGAGCAATGATAAATTTTCCCCACACACGCAAATTTAATGTTTGTTGTGGTGTATATAGGGTATAAATGGCCAAAATAAATGTAAACGGATATTGATATTCTCTTGATTTTAAAATTTCCCGGTTCAAAATATATATCTTATGATACGACTGCCTGTAAGAGACCATATATATATATATAGATCATAGTCCAGCATAGTTCTATATATACCCCCCTACTTATTTATAAGTATATATATATTATACTATATTATATATATATATATATATATAGATAATAACGCTCCTACCCTCATACTACGTAGTAAGTATAGGGATATATATAAAATATATATTATATATATATATAT
The DNA here is from genome assembly GCA_015478945.1 of Trachelipus rathkii. Lineage (NCBI taxonomy): Eukaryota > Metazoa > Arthropoda > Malacostraca > Isopoda > Trachelipodidae > Trachelipus > Trachelipus rathkii. The sequence continues at coordinate 52,007 of JABUQX010047607.1, read as the reverse complement.
AGTTTATATATTATATATATATATATATATTATATATATTATATATAATATAATATATATATAAGATTTATATATAGCTTATAATATATATATATATTGTTTTTAATATTTATTTGGACGTGCTTGAAAGTGCTCTTGGTTGAAAGTTTATCCTTATCTTATTTGGCGTTATTGTTATTATTGTTATTTGTTCTGTGTTTAGTGAATGTGTGTGTGTCTATTTTTCAAAATCTCGTTTTGTTTTAAGTTGAGGAGTTCTATTAAATTGTACACCAAAGTGATATTAATCATTTATTCGTTTCTTCGAGGTTTAAGTTTGGAATTTTAGAAAGATAAGGTTTAGTTTTAATTTTTTTTTTTTTTTTTTTTTTTTGTGTGGGTTTTTTTTTTTTATTTTTTATAGGTTTGGGTATTTTAGGAAGTGGTAGTAGTTATGCCTCCTCCGTCAGGTTAAGTTTAGTTTTTTCAGTGTTAGTAGTATATATTATTTTTTTTAATTAATTAGTACTATATATTTTTTAACTTAGGATTTAGTTTTTCATTTTTTTCTTTAGTTGTAGGTCTCTTAATAAATTTTAGCAAGTTGAGCTAAAGTTGTGCTAGGGTTAGTTTGTGTTAGTGAATTCAGTTCATCTCCCTAGTAGTATATTTTTTTACTTTAATTTGTTTAGTGCTTAAGTTTTTAAGTTAGGGATTTTAGTTGTTTTAATTTTTTTATCCCAAGTGTTACTTTTCTTTGTTTTGTCTATTGTTTTTATTTGTGTGTAGAGTGTGTGTGTGGTGTGTGTGTGTGCTGTGTGTGTGTGTGTGTGTGTGTGTGTGTGTGTGTTTAGGATTCATATTTGCAGATAGGCGTGGCTTTCTATTAACATTACCAATCGCGGCTTAAAATCGTAAACGTCCTCTGCTGGAATATCACCTATCTTAGCTCTAACCCTACCTTTTGCTCTTGTCTGAGACTCAAATGGCTAAGAATTCACCCTCTTATAACTCGTTTAACGTATCTAACTATAACTTATTTTTCATAATTTCCGTGCTGAGGGTGGGAGTGTGTGTTATAATGTAAACATTAATACTCTGTATACACGTCTCGTGAATCTCGAATCTCCTAACTTCGATTGCTCTGTGCTCTATATATATTTCTTCTTTACTTACAATATCTTGTGGTGGTCTGCTACTGGTTCTCCTAAACAGAACAGATTTTCACTCTTTCTTTGAATATCTTACTACTTCTCACGGAACTGTTATATCTTCTCATCCAAATACTTGAGGTCCTCTATATAGGCGATTCAAATGTCACAACCACTGAATCGGCTTGGGCCACTCCTCTCATTACTGACTTTACCCATAAGGAGGAGGCCGAATCAATTTCAGCCATTCTCAACGATCCTGGCGCACCAACGCAAATAATAGAATAAAATACGGATTCGTCCCAACCAATTCTTGAACACACTGACCTATGTTTCACCACTAGTCCTTCTCTCTCTATTAAATACACTACCTTCGCTTCTATTGGTAAATCTCGACCACAACCTTATATCTCTTACTTTTAATACTTTCTCGTCCAACAGCTCATCCTGCCCTACGCGTTTTTCTGGCACTTTGATCGAGGTGATTGGGGGGCCTTGCGTCGCTTCTACGCTAATATAATGTGGAAATGACTGCTTTGGACTCTCAGATTGACGCTTCGGGCTTCCTGCCATTAAGTGGGAGCTGTTAATCGTTGATGAGAATGAGCAGGTTCATATCTTCTCGACTAATCTTTCTCTGTTCTCATAATCCATGGTTCGATCGTGCCCGTTCTCTGGCCATTCAGGCGTAGAGGACCAGCGCTTATCGGGGGGTGGAAAAATTCTCCTTCTCCTATCACTCTCGCTAATTTTGCATTCAGCTAGAAATCGTTGCAGGGTACTCTTCGACGAGCAAAGCGGGCTTTCTTCAAACGAAAGTGCGCTAACCTCCTTGGCTTTCTCTACTGACAAATCTTTCATGGCTCTCTTTGCCAAAACTCATCGTCCTAAACAACTTCTGTAAATCTGCCTTTCCTCCTCTTATTCGATCTGATGGCTCTGTTGCTGACTCTCCAACTGAAAAGGCCAATCTCTTCGGCCTCCTATTTTCCTCTACTCAACCCCTTGGACGATTCTGGCATTCCTCACTCCTCCACCTTTCTCTCCTCAGTTGTCCTAGTCTTTGCCTGTCGTACATTTGATGGGTGCAGGGGGCTCCTGATCTATGAACGTTATTTGAAGGCGGGGGCCCTGAGGGGCATCCCTCCCCGAGTTTTCGAGGGAGGGAGTTTGCTTCCGAGCTGGCCCCTCCCCTTCGTTCAAATACTTCTCTCTCTATCGTCTCATACTCTATACACTTCTACGTTCTCGTATAAGAATAGAATCCAACCTTATTCCGAAAAAAGGAAGCCGCCCTGATCCTTCTAACTATCGCCCTATAGCTCTCACCTGTATTCTATCTAAGATCTTTGAAAACCGTGGCTTAACTTCTGCACTTCTTAGACCGATCTGGAAATCTCATCTCTCCCCTTTCGATCGCCAGTACGTGTTTTCGGCGTGTCGAGTCTACTGTTGAGGTGAGCTTTCCTATTTAAACCGATTTATGGTCTCTCCCCGCGCCTCAAGGAAACTCGGGGAGCTTGCCGTTTAGGTCGGCGCCGTTGACACATATCACCCAGCATCATTGACCCGGGGTATGGGCATGCGTCACTGCTTCCAAAGTTCCCCTTCCTTTTGGGTTTCCTCCTTCTCTTTGCTTACTTATGATCTAGCTTTCTTTCAAGTCGCTCAACATCGGCTGGGGTTGATGGAGCGACTGCTTCTTTTTTTCTGGTTAATGGGAGTGGATGTTCCTCTAGGGTTTCGTCTTATTCTCCTACTTTATTCTTACTTTTCATTAATGATCTTCTCGACTGCACATCTAACTCTATCCACTCATAAGCCGATGACTCGACCCTTCATTCTTTCAAAATCAGTTCAATTCTGTCCCCTCTTTTACTTCTAGAATTGCCTCTCGTTCTAATCTTTTCCTATTCTATTCTCGCTGAGTCTGGATTAGAATTTCCGATTGGGGTCGTCTCAACCCTGTGTAAATTCAATTCTTTTAAAACTCAACTTCTTGTCTACAATCTCCCTCTCTAAAACAACCTTCTTAACTTTAATATCTCCCTTTTTTTCCCCTCCGGAACGGGGTTCTTTTTTTCTCGTCTCACCCTCCTCCCTTCAGACACAATCACAACATCCACCTTGCGCTCCTAACATAAACAAAAAAAGTGTCTTGGAAACCTCACATCAACCACGGTGCTAGGGCGGCCTCAAAGAAACTGGGAGTTCTGTTTAGACTGCAAGATTTTTTTTCCTTCTTCTCCAGTTTACTCCAAGCTGATACAAGGTCTCAATCTGCCCTGTATGGAGTACTGTTTCTCATTCATGGGGGGCTCAGGTTTCACCTGGCTTTTGGATAGGGTCGATTTAAAGGCAAAAAGGCTTATAAACTGTCCTGTATCTTCCAGTTCACTTGACCCTCTATCTTTGCGGCGCGATGTTGGTGCTTTATCTCTTTTCTATGTGGTACCGCAGCCGCAGGTTGTTCGAGGGGGAATTTACCCAAGCCCACTAACACTCGCGTACCACCACCTTTACGAAGCCCTCGTAGCAACAAGGGGTGCTGTGTCTGCGCACGAGTTTTTTGTTGATGTAGGTAACTCAACTCCAGGCTAGTTCGTTGCGGTGCTTCCTTCTTTCCTGCCACTTCTGTTCTGTGGAATCTCTTCCATCTTCTGTGTTTCTGCTGAATTAAATCTCCTCACTTTAAAGCCTGCGGCGTGTGCTCATCTGCGTAATTTACGCTAGGGGATGAAATTTTAGCGTGCAACATCCCCCTCCCTAATAGGGCTACTGCCGTGCAGTGGTGGTGACAACTGTAAAAATATATATATATACTATATATATTATATTATATATATATAAGTATATATATTATATATAATAATATATATTATTATATCATCTATATATATTATAACTATATATATATATATAATATATACATAGTACTATATATTTTTATAGTTGATAGTTGAAGCTCGTGCTGTGAGGTTGTCGGAATGCTGTGGTTTTTCCATATGTGCTATCTATTAACAGTGGGTGTGTGTGTAAGAAGCCTATTTTCACGTTTTTCAACCTATATATCTTATTAATGTATACTGCATAGCAGTGTTGGTGGTTTACTCACTTTCTTTGAGGTTGGTTTACGTAATTTCACCACGCCTTTATAGTTTATATATTAATCACTATTACACCGACAAACTTAATATCAAATGTGAAACTCTTCAGCTAATATTAGGTTGTGTATATTTTTTACTTCTACTCTTTAAACGCATAATAGCATACAAGCATAGGTATTTTTTAAGTTACTATTTTAATTTAGCGGACCTCTTCCACTTAATATTGAGGGTTTTATATTTAAATTTTATGGTTTTTAACGTGTGTGGAGATGCGAGGTTTGCAACCCATATGCGCTACCCACTCTCCCTCACCCTGGAGATTACTCTCCACTCGTTTTAACAATTTGATATTTACATATTTTTGTCTGAGCTCTGTCCCTGTTAGTGTTATGTGCTATAATGTAATCCTCGCTTTAGTTAAGTATATTAGATTGTGGTAATAAGTTTAACTTTGTTCAAATTTTCTGTAAAATACGGTTTAAGCGTTGTAAAATTTCCTAAAGTTTTATTATACAAAAATTTGATTTATAATTAATTTTAGAATAAAACTTTTTTAATTTAGGTTTACGAGCGGTCTATAGTGATGATAATATATATAACGAGATCTCTCGTTTTTATTTTAAGAGGAACAAAATTCCCTGCGTCTGTCATGGGACTTTGTTTGTATTGTTGTGGGCGTGTGTCGCTCGCCTTAAATGGAACTCCCCCCTACGGGGTTTGGTGTGATGGCAGGTTTGCTGTATGGTTTCCTGCGGGTTTTCTAGTGGTGATTCAAAACACTCCGTAGCTTAAGCTCTAACTCTGCTTCCGTGGAAACACAAACACCTTCTCCCCTCAACCCCTCCCTAACCCTACACTCTCTCGAGCCCTCTTCCCTCTGGCTCTGACCTATATTTCCACGCATGGGCCTCACAGCACCATCCTCATCCTCTAACTCGGTTTTAATGTTACTCCCAACTACAAACCTCATTTCCACTCACCTTCTCCCGCCCTCCCTAAAAAGGTGGTTAGTATGTGCTATAGTTAAACTATGTAAACACTCCTGTAACACGTCTTCAGAATCTTGAATCTCTTAATTTCGATGTTCTATGGCCTTAAAATCTTTCTCCCTAACTCTCACATACAATAATCTGTGCTTCTCTACTGCCTCTCCAATCAGAACAGATTTTCAGCCTTTTTTGAATATCTTACTACTTCTCCCGAGACTGTTATATCTTCTCATCCAAATACTGAGGTCCTCTATTTTAGGGATTTCAATGTAAATAACACTGACGTAGTGATGTTGGGGTCTACTCTTACACATTTAGCCTAGGAGGAGGTCCGAATCAGTCAGCATTTCTTCAACGAATCTTGGATGCAAACCTAATTAAAGAACCCACACACATTCCGGATGGTCCTTAAACCCAATCTTTGATGAACACATTTATGACCTTGTTTCCACCCACTAGGTCCGTTCTCTCTTAAAATACACCACTTTCACCTATCGGTAAATCTGACCACAACCTTATATCTCTTAATTTTAACTCACTTTTCTCTCTCCAACAGCTCCATCCTGCACTACGTTTTTTTTCTTGGCCACTCTTTCGATCGGCGATTTCGGGGGCCTGTGCGGGTTGCTTTCTACGTTAACTATAATTGGAATGACTGCTTTGTCTTTGGTGACGCTTCAGATTCTGCCGATAAGGTGGGAGCTGTCGATCGTTGATGGTCACTGATGGGATGAGCAGGTTCAGTCCTTCTTCGACTAAATCTTCTCCCTTCATTAATCCATGGTTCGATCGTGCTGTTCTCTGGACATTCAGACTAGAGACAGTGGTGATCGGAGTGCGAAAAACTCTCTCCCGCCTCTCCATACTTATTCTTATATATGGCTTTTACATGTTCATCAGCAGAAATTCGTGTGCCCAGGGATCACCTCTTCGACGAGAACAAGCGCACGCGCCTAGTCAATAAACGCAAAGTGGCTCGCTAAACCTCCTATGGTTCTCCCCCTCACCGACACACCTTGGCCCCAGAAAAATTCTCTAAACACTTCTGTAAATCTGTCATCCTTCCCTCCTCTTATTCGCTCTGCATGGCCCTCTGTTAGCTAATTCTAACCCCTAAAGGCCAATCGGTCCTGCCCTAGTTCTGTCACTCTAACTCACCACTTTACTATTCTGCATTCCTCATCCTCCTCGCTTCTCCCTAGGTGTGCCAGTATGCCTTTGCCTGTGATTACATTCGATCGGATGCATGGGGCGCCTGAAATCTACGAACGTTTAGGAAGGCGGGTGGGCCCGGGATGCAGTCCTCCCCGAGTTTTGAGGAGTGTGCTTGTTCCCGCCCCTCGTTCAACTATATTCTCTATGTCTCAATACAAACACTTTCCCTCCTCCCTCAGTGTTGGAAGCACGACATGTCCAACCTATGCTCGAAACCACAAGGCCACCAGGCCCCTCCTGATCCCTTCTAACTATCGCCTTACTATTCTACTCTCAAGAGGTCTTTGAAACTCTTCTCAACTTCATTTCTTAGGACATATTGGAATGTGCGGTGTTAATTCTCCCATATCTTTCCGATCTCGCCCCTTACGCGCTTCCGGCGCCTCGAGGCCTATTAATACTCTCTCCCTACTCCTTATGAGATTTAGTGTGCCCGGTTTTCGCGGCCACCTTAAGGAAACTATGTGGAGACTGGGGCCCCCCCGCCACACCCCCCAAGTAGTAGGCGCTTGAACATTATCCAAAGCTTATTGGCCGCGTGGTTATATATAATAATATAATAGTCCGGAGGCGAGGTTTAATACCTCGCGTTTGTGTGCGTGGTCCTTCTCTTTTGCCCCTTACTTATATCTAGTTTCAGTATACAATCCGCTCAGTGATCGGCTGTTGTTGATGGTGCGCGACTTTTCTTCCTTTTCTGTCGAATAGGTTGGTGTTCCTCAGACCCGCCTCCTTCCGTCTCTGTCTACCTACTTATTCCTACTTTTCATTAATGATTCTTCTCACCTGCACGATCTATTCTCCTATTCACTTGCATTATGCCGATGACTCTCGAAACGCCTTCATCTTCAACCTGCGATTTATATACTGCTCCTTCTTTTACTTCTAGAATTGGCTCTCGTCTTAATGCTTTGCCGATTCTATTTCTCGCTGATCTGAGATTAATAGGAATATTACCGGGGTGGGGTCGTGCGTGAACCTGTGTGATGAATTCCACATCACCCTTTATGTAAACTTCTACAAATCTCCCTCTCTAAGACAGCTTCTAACTTTCCTATCTCTCGGTTCTCTCGTCTCTCCTGTGACAATATAAACATCCTTGCCTTAAACCTAAACAAAAAAATGTCTTGGGAAACCTTCACATCACAACGGTTGCTAAGACGGCTCAAAGAAAAATGGTGAGTTTCTGTTTAGACTGCGGCAGACTTTTTTCCTTCCCAGTTACATCCTGCTATACAAGGGGCCTCATGCCCGCCCTTGTATGGGTAGTGTACTGCTCTCTATCTGGGAGGGCCTCTGGTTTCACCCGGCTTTGGGATAGGGTCGAGTCAAAGGCCAAAAGGCTTAAAACTGTTCTGTACTTTTCCAGTTCACTTGACCTCTATCTTTGCGGCGCGATGTTGGTGGTTTTATCTCTCTTTTCTATAGGTACCGCAGCGGCAAGTTCTCGAGGGAACTTATCACTGCGTACCACCACCTTTACGTTGGCCTCGTAGCACTAGGGGTGCTGTGCGTGACTGCACATGAGTTTTGTGTTGATGTAGGTAACTCGAGGCTATTTCGCTGCGGTGCTTCCTTCTTTCCTTGCCACATCGTGGCTGTGGAATTCTCTTTCCATTTCTTCTGTGTTTTCCTGCTGAATTGAATCTCCCTCACTTTAAAGCTTGCTCATCTGCGTAATTTGCTTTAGTTGACTTATGAGGCGTGCAAACCCCCTCCTTGAATAGGCTCTGCCCGTGAGTGGTGGGTGGACACGTGTAAAAAAAAAAAAAAAAAAAAAAAAAAAAAAATCTTACTTCCTATGCTTCACCAGGGCAGAATTCAGATTATCGAGTCCTCAAATCATAGCGATGTTGATAAATACGTCTGTCAATATCAATTGACTCACCAAAATATAGAGAAGGACAAGAATCACATTTTATAGAATAAACACCCGAAATGGGGCAGAGCCGGAGCAAGAGTTATATATAATAATATTATATATATATATATATATATCTATATTAATAATATATATATATATATATAATATATAGATATATATAGAAAATCTATTTATGTTCCATAGAGATACCCAGTATTATTTTTTTGGGGTAATGGTACAATAAAAGATGTCAATAAATAGACAAAAAAAAAATTTACCTTAATTTCTCGTGTTGAATGGCGTCGGGGCTTCAAAAAACTAGAGAGGCACATTCCTAATAATTTAATTAACAACTTATAACAACTTAACTTATAATTGAAAAATTTTTTTTATACTTATTTTTATGACCATTTTTTTTTAGTATTAACCTTTTATTTGTAAATACTCTATTAATTCTATATCATTTAACAAAAATGCATTTACGAGACAAATGAAACACATGCTACTCATACAAGTTTCACATAAATACTGAATTTTTTTTTTAGTGAACATTCGGTAAAGACAGTAAAAATTCCCTCCGCAGCGTAAAGAAGACATACAAGTAGCTTAATATTTTTTTTGAATTAATTTCAAAATTACTATTTCCTTATTATTTTTAAATTAATTTAATTTAATTTACAAGGTATAAGTTAAAATTAAAAAAATTACTTTAGATCAAAAGGTCAATAGCTAGATATATATATATATAGTATATATTATATATATATTATATAATATTATATATAAGATATAATATAATATATTATTATATATATATAATAATATATATACTATTATTTATATTATATAATTTTAACTATAATATATATTATATATATATATATATATATAATAATATATTATATATATATATATATATATATATATATATTATTATATATATTATATATATATATATATATAATATTATATAATATATATATATATATATCATCATATATAGATAGTTATACCTATATCATATATATAATTATATTATAATATATATATATATATATATATTATATATTATATATATATATATATATCATATATGATATATATATATATATATATTAATATATAAATAAAGTTATATATATAATATATATATATCTACTATATTATATAGGTGAAAACTATACATTATAGTACGCCAAAATCTCGAGAACTACGATACTTACAAGAAAACCAATTACATATTTGAAATAAGCGTATAAAAGCTTATTACCGGAATGTTGTTAAAAATAATTAAATGTAAATTTAATTTTAAATTTAAAATCCAAACACATAGAAGGAGAATTGCTTCAAAAGATATGTAATGAACTGAACTCGGTTAAAACGTAAAAATAACGAACCAAACGTATCCTTAACCTTAGTCCTAAAGCCCAGAATGTATACCTACACCTAACCTAACCTATATAACCTACCTAAACCTAACCTAGCCCAACCTAACCTAACCTAACCTAACCTAACCTAAATCCTAACCTAAACCTAAAACTAACCTACAACGTAACCTAAAACCTTAACCAACGCTAACAATTGTAATGTAACCTAATCCTTTTCCTAACCTAGCCTAACCTAAATGTAATCCTAAATTTCATGGACGTTACTAAGAAAACCAAAATTAAAATGTTTTGTAAGGTAATTTTTTTTTAATTTTTTTTCAAATTCTTTAAACGCTGATTCCAAATATGTAATTAGGTTTTCATGTAAAGTATTGCACGCCTCTTCGAAATATCGGCGTACACTAATGTAAAGTTTGGCATATACATACATATATATATATATATATAGTATACTATATATATATATATATATATTATTATATATTTATATATATTATATTATATATATATTATATTATATTATATATGTATATATATATATATATATATATATTAATATATATATATTAATATATATATATATATATAGTATATGTATATATATATATAATATGGCTCATGTGATTATCAGCTACTCCAGTTTTTATTTTATTTTTAAACCTACTAAAAATCGAACACCCACATGAACAGCAACGCTTATTGTTGTTAAAAAGATTGCTCTTTTTTTCTAAATTAGTTAAAGCTAGTTATTTATTGAAAATAAAGGAATGTGACATAAAATACTAATATAAGTTTAGTTAAATGGAAAGTTGAATAATTATAACATAAGTGTGGTGAGATTAAATTACTAATTATTATAGGTTTTGTTAAGTAAGATTTAAATAATGTTTAAAAATAATTAGGTTAGTTTTTAAGGACTGCCTTCATAGCAAAATCTCAAAACTATTTCCGAACTATTTTCAAACCGAAAAAGAAAATTATTTTTCTGATTAACAACTTGGTTTCTAATATTCTTGAAATCACAAAAACAAAAAAAAAATGTTGTTTATTTTCTCTTGCCTGGAAGTTGATGGGGGGAGTTTAGGGAAATAAGAATAGGAAGTGCCATATAATTTCTTTTAATTGATTTAAGATATTTCACTTTTTTGCACTAAAATACTCCAATTTAGTGTAGTAATAAATTTTAGTTAGACACCTTATTTGAAAATTTGTATTCTGAAATTTTTTTTTTACAATCTCTGAAAAGTACTTTCAAAAGTTTTGAAAGAGAATAGTCAACCATGGCTGACACCACCTTATGTTCTACCAAAACATTTAAACATAAAACGTCATAGTTTTGTTTACACGTTAATATATGTGGCTAGGTACCAAATTGTGAAGGAAAAATAAATCTGTTCGTTATTTATTAATGAATTTTTTTTTTAAATGTCGATGTAAGGAAAATATTAATTGCTAGAAAACACAAATAAACATTAGGAAAAATTTTCATTTTTTAGACGGGCCAAAAAAAAAACTTATTCTCATATATATATATATATATATATATATATATATATATATATATATATATATATATATATATATATATACTACAAAAAATATATATATATATATAATATATTATATATATATATATATATATAATATTTATATTATATAATATATAATATATTAAATATATAATATATATATATAATATTATATAAATATAAATATAAATATAAATATAGAATAAATAATTCTGCGTACGTGTCAATTATACACAAAAGAAATATTTCTTAGTCTATTTTATCAATTTTAATGGTACATTTATTTAATGCTAATTTGCCCACGCTAAAAAAAGAACCCATCGTAAAATTGGCACTTTCATCTTGATCATAGAAGGTTGTTTGGTAAGTCAGTGCTTAGCACAAGAGTATCAGGTCCATCGACCCATTTCAACTTAATGATTAAGAGTTACTGTCAGTGGCTGCGTAAACTTCAGGTGCTTGTAACATCTACTGGGGGCCTGTCATCGTTTATCATCTCAAAGTTTTCAAAGTAAGTGTCGGCGTTATATTCAGCATCACAATATATATATATAATATATATATATTATATAATTATTATATATATATATATAATATTATTATATTATATCATAATATGTATATATATATATATATATATAATATATAATATTAGATATTATTTAAAAAATATATACCAAATAAAATATATATAATATATAAATATATATATATATATAGCAAATATATATATATAATATAATATATAATATATATATATTATATATATATATATCTTTTGAGAT
>JABUQX010047607.1:7500-22500 GCA_015478945.1 Trachelipus rathkii | reverse complement strand
TTTATTTCCATTTAGTTGTACACACTGTTTCTATTTCGCACACCCACTCTTTAATCCAACCATTGTACCACTCACTTAACCAACATAATAACTTCTTCATCAGCCTAATGTGGGGAACCTTATCAAAAGCTTTACTAAAATCTAAATATACAATATCAACTGGATCTCCTTGGTCGATGCAGTCAGTAATGTATTCCATAAATTCGAAAAGGTTTGTCTGACATGATACCTACCCTTTCTGAAACGTGCTGGGAGTCATACAATACCTTGTTATCTTCTAAATATTTCTCTATATGACCTTTCAGTAACTTTTCCAGAACCTTTACAACCAGAGATGTTAAGCTAAATGGCCTATAATTTCCCAAATCTCCTTACTACCTTTCTTATAAATAGGCACAACATATGCCATTTTCCAGTCATCTGGTACCTCACCAAATGTTATAGATCGCTTAAAAATCAAAAACAGTGCCTTTGCGAATGCTGGTACTACCCTCTTCAGAATTCTACCATATATACCATCAGGGCCTGCAGCTTACTTGGATCAATATTATCTAATAAACGTTTGTATATCTTTACAATTCAAATTCAAATTTCTTAAGTCTATTTGTTACATCATACAAGAAACTATTAGTCTCCAAACTATTATCTAATCTTTCCTCAGTAACACTGAAGCAAAATAAGCATTGAAAATCTTGACCATTTCCTTATCTGAACTCACTAAATTTTCATCAATTTTAATTGGACCAATTGTCCTATTCTTACTTTTAAATTTATAAAAGCTAAAAAAACTTCTTCAGATTCTTATTACTGTTCCTTGCTAAATTAATTTCTGCCTCGCTGTTTGCCTTTCTTATTGACTGGTTAAGTTCATTTCTATTTTTCCTATAATTTTCTAAAATCATCTTCCCTAATACTACCCTTGAATATTTTAAAACATCTACGCTTTTCATTAATTTTCTCTCTTATCTCTCTATTCCCCCAAACAGGTTTTCTCTTCGCCACCCCTAAATGGGATTTAAGCTTAAAATCCATACTGACTGAATATTCATTTAAAATTTTGCTTAAAATGTCCCACCATGATAAAACAGTTTTGGTCTTTAAACTCTTTATCCCAGTCACTTGTACTAAGCATGTCTCGAAATTTGTAAAATCGCCATTTCGGAAATCTAAGATCTTTTCCTTAGTTTAATTGCAATTTGTTTCCAGATATCACATTCAAATTAAAGCTAATTATATATATTATAGTCACTAATTGTTACATAAATTCTCCTAAACTGAAAATTCATCCACCATACTATTCATCGTTAGTTAATATAAGTCTAGATGCATCGTATCTTGTGGGTTCTTGAACCATCTGGGGTCAAAAAGTTATCTAGTATGCAATTTGATGGAATGCAGAACTACTATGAATCCATTGTTAGACAAGGAAATCCCAATGAATTGCCCGGAAAATTAAAATCCACCCCAATTATGACTATTACCTATTTTCTTTACTGTTGGCATGCGTGTCTCTATTTCTTTCACAATTTCCGCGTCTAATTTGACTCTGGCCAGGAAGTCTATAAAATGCCCCTATTCTATAAGATTTATTGTATATAAGAATATCTACCCACACCGATTCAATATCATGATTCATTTTAAAGTCAGTCATTAATACAGATTGAATATTACTTTTAACATAAAGCGCCACACCACAACCCTTCTCTACGCTGGATATATAATATATATATATATATATATTATATATATATTATTATATATTTATATATATTATATATATATAATAATTATTATATATATATATAATTATATGTTTATTATATATATATATATATATATAATATATATAGTTGATATATATATATTATATATATATATATATATATATGCCACGTGCGAATCGATAATGTTGCCATAACATGATCGGTTAATTTTAGAATATTAATGATTCAGCGGAGAAAGTTTAAAATTTTCTCTTTTAAATGTGATTTTCCCTCATGGTCATAAAAATTCCCGACCCTCTTATCTGTGACCGTAGAAAATTTACATGACCCGTGAAAATAATAATAATAATAATAATAATAATAATAATAATAATAATAATAATAATAATAATAATAATAATAATAATAATAATAATAATAATAATAATAATAATAATAATAATAATAATAATAATAATAATAATAATAATAATAATAATAATAATAAAAGAATATAAATTCAAAAAGAATTAATAATAATAATAATAATAATAATAATAATAATAATAATAATAATAATAATAATAATAATAATAATAATAATAAAATTTATGAAATGGTGTATATAAAACAATAACTAGAAATAAAAAAAGATAATAGGTAAAAATAAACAATCATATATAAATAATGCAAAAATTAACAAAAATAATAATGAAAATAAAATTAAAAAGGTAAGTTAAAAAATAAAAAATTAAATTTAATTTAATTGCATTTATTAAGGAGAGACAGTCATGAAAAATCCAATTTAATTCAAAGGGTTAAAAGTAACCTTTTTGTTTTATGTCTAACCATGGCATCTTTTAAAATCAGGAAAAATTAAAAAAAAGACTGCTACTTTTTTGGGGGGCCTCCCATCCCCCCAAAAAAAAGAAAAAAAAGAAAAAAAGTAAATTCTCATAAAATCTTTAATTTTTAAGATATTTAAACGCTTTTTTCAATAAAATTCTCGATTGATGTTTAGTAAATTTATTAAATTTTCTAAATTGCAAAATTCTTGCCCGCAAATAATAAAAGAAGTGTTACGCAGCGTTGATTCATGTAGGATGCGTCGAAATTTACTGCATCCACGACCAATTTAGGCTAGGGTTCTAGCTTTACTGTATCCTCGATCAATAAGGATCAGGTTGCGTTTACTCCACTCTAAGTTCAGGTTATGATATGTTTTGTTAGGTATACACAAAATCTATATATGAAAACAAAACCCAACACGGAAACGGCTTTTACCCGAAACATTATTTATTACCCTACCTTGAATTCTTCACTCATCAGCACTAAAAGCCGTTTTCTTTCTCATGCAAAAATCAGCGTTTTGGCCTTACTTTTCAATTTAATTTTTAATAAGTTATCATCATTTCGTATCTTTCTCGTTTACATCTTAATTAATTGCATTGTCAGTATACTACTAATATATGAAAAAATATTAAAATAAAACGTTTATTTATCATACACATGAAATATAAGGTTATATATATTATAATAATATATATATATATATTATTATATATCATATATTATATTATATTATATTAATAATATAAATAATATAACATTATATAATTATATATATATATATATATATACTATATATATATATTATATATATATATTATTTATATTAGTGTCATAAAAAAAAAATTGCTTATATTATTAATATAAAAAAAAAATTTTGAATAAAATAAAAAGTATTAGGCTAAATTTTAGTTGTAAATAAACATATTTCTCACTAAGCGAGGATGAGAAAATTCTAATAAAGCCTTCTTTAGACTGCACATAGAGTTATTTTAATATAATGCTTCCTTTGTAAACAATCCTTGAGTGTTAAACAGGGCCGGAAATTAATTCCCTAAATTCCGGGCTATTCATTGAACGTGTTACTCTTGTTGAAAAAGATTTGTTGTTCGTGACAATCAATTCCTATATTCGCGAAAGATGAATAGTAAACATTATTTAAAGCCTACCAACGCATGACCCATACTCAGACCCAACCATCCCAATATTCTCCGAAATGTATCCCATCACGCATCTATCACTTATATGGAACAATCCACGGAAATAGCATTATATAGAGTGTAATATTAAAAAAAAATTTTGGTACAATATTCAAATGTATACTAAACTATATATATATATAATATATATATATATATATATATATATATATATATATATATATATATATATATATATATATATATATATATATATATATATATATATATATATATATTATATATTTTTATATATTTTTTTATATCTATATTTATATTTTATTTTTATTAAATCACCGTTTTAAATAAGCGCGTTTTCTAACTTGCGGAAATTATATCATATGACTCTTATTCTTCTTGCGCGAAACTGAACTCACGAAAATTTGAAAAACTAACAAAACACTCGCAGTGTTTTTCTAGGTTAAAAAGATTAAAAAGAGAAGTATTCAATTCATCCATAAAAAAGTTACCTAAAATAATTCTAATAAGTCAATGAAATTACTTCTAGTTTCTATTAAGTATATGAAATTATTTCTATTTTTTAATGAAATAATTAATTTAAATACACGTGTGGCGATAAATTCATGAACTTTATTAAAAGTTTATGAATTTGTCGCTATACGTGTATTTAAATTAATTATTTCATTAAAAAATAGAAATAATTTCATAGACTTAATAGAAAGTAGAGGTAATTTCATTGACTAGAATTTTTTTTAGATATCTTTTCTTATGGATGAATTGTCTTTTTCAACTTTTCTCTTCCCAATTTGACACGAAGTAAATACCATCTTCAATATTTTATTTAATATTTAATAAGTTTTAAAATTTAACTTTATATTGGAAGAAGTGTATTATCTAATATTAAACATAACCCAAAAAAATGTTTATATGATTATTTAAAATGTTAGGATAAACTAATATGTTTTAAGATTAAAAGTGTCAAAGCAAAACATAATTAAAAAAAAATAATATAGATATTAAATTTTTCAGAATATCTGATCATATATTTAATTTCGGTAATAGTAGCGTAGAGGTTTTCACCCTCGATTTTTATGAAAATCAATAGGATATACTCTAAAAAAAAAAATAATAATGAAGAATAATAAAAAAAAACAAACGTGGCGGTCTCTTTAGGAAAAAAATTACAGCCTCTCAAAGTTGTTAAAACTCCCATAGACTTTTCATTTTTGATCCATCCAGTTTAGGTCTCATTTCAGGCCCTCTAGTTCAGGTTATGATGTGTTTTGTTAGGTATACACAGAGAAAATCTATGTATACTTAACAAATCTTATCATAACCTGAACTAGGATGGCCCTAAAACGAGCACGAGGCCCCCTAATTTTTTTATATATATATATATATATATATATATATATATATATATATATACATATATATAATTCTATATATAATTATAAATTAATCTATATATATATTATATATATTATTACACTATATAATAATATATATTCATATATATATATATACTATCATATATATATTATATATATACTAAATATATATATATATACTATAATATATATATATATAATATATATATATACTATCCTCAATATAGATGAAGACCACCTGAACCTCTACCTATTATACATAGTATATATATATATATATATATATATAATATATATATATATTATAATAGGAATTATTTTTCCGTACCGCTGATGGCCGCTCGATAATTTTTGACACCACTTTCTACTATTTTGCAATACGGCGTTAATGTCATATCCCTGGGAAAGTCTCCCAAAAACCAACCCATTCGTTTGTAACGCCAGTGTGTTACTCTGGATTTGTAACAGGGTGAGCCAAAATATGTTCCATTGACCAGTGGAGGCGAAAACTTTATCACTTTAATTAAGATCTTAAGCTAAGCGATTTTAATTCATATCTCACATATTTTGGTATTCTCCTCTATATAACCAAATTCATATAGAGAGTGATTTGTTAGAGGTGTGGGATACATATTAAGTAAAATTGCCTTTCCTTTTTTTTGTGGGGGTAAAATCGTCGTCGTCGTCGTCGTCTAATTCTTGCGACGACGAAGTATCAGGGTCCGAAGAAATCGAAGAAATTTCTAAAACCGAGATCGGGAGGAATAATAAGAGAATCAAATGCGACGAGATAACGTCGTTTTTACAAAACGTACACGGGGGTGGAGAGCGAATTTACGACAACCCGATGATCGCGAAGAACTTAGAATTAATCTCGGATTGTCAAGAACCTCAACATTTATTGCTCGAATTGATCAGATATATCGTGGAATATATCGCCGGGACGGCCGAGCAGCACGAAATGATGAAGCATCGCATCCCGAACGCTCACGTTTTTTCTCTTGGTACTAAAACGTTATTTTATCACGCAGCGAAATATATTCGAAATTTGGGGGATATTGTTTCTTTGCCGAATACGATATCCTTTCAAAATTTATAGAAAAAAGGTTTAAAAAATAATAAAGATTTTACGCCAAAAGCTGTCAATTTTATTTATATACCTAAAATGTAAATGGAGATGTGGTTAAAAAAATTTTTTTTTTATCGAATGAATATCGTTTATTGCTTTCACTAAATTGAAAATATATTTTTTGTTAAAAATTTCATTTATTAATCGTCGTCGTTCCATTCCCTTTCGTCTTCTTCTTTTTTTCCCTCTTCCGTAGGGGAGCCCGCAAACGCCTTACGCCTTTTTTCCATAGTGTCGAAAAAACTATTCGTGAAATCGTCATTTTCATAAACTTTACCTTCTTTCTCCGAAGGAGATACCTTTTTTAAACGTCTTTTATCAAAATTAAGTACGTTCGTAATTAAGTCGGTTTTCGGCTCCTCGTCAATTGTCGTCGCCGGTTTTTCCAATCCTTTTACATCGAACTGGGTCAACTCCCTTTGATCACTCGAAGGAGGAGTCTGCGTCTTCGCTTTATTCGTTTTTCCTGGTTTCATCCAGCTTAGTATTTTGCGACCGCGACCGAGCCTTTTTTTAATTGAACCGGATTTCGTCGATTCTTCCGTTGAGGATAAACTATATGCGTTTAGCGATTCTATTTCGCTTTGGATCGTTTCATTAAGGGAAACTTCGTCTGATGGTGAATCGATTATTATCGATGTTGTAGACAGCGGTGTCGGAGGTGGCGGAGGCAGAGGCGGAGGCGGAGGCGGAGGCGGAGGCGGTGGTTGATTTAGGGAATCTTCGTCTTGCTGAGTATTGACAATAATTGATGATGTTGTTGTTGTGGCGAATAGGGACGTCTGTGAGGGTGGCGGCGGCGGCGATGATAAAATCACCTGGGGTAGTTCCGATGTAGGTTTTGGCATCGGTCGATACGAGGTTGAAGATATTTCTGACTTTCTTGGAGATAATGATGGTGACGGATGCTGCGATAGCATCAATGCGGGTGGAAAATGTTCATTTTCCGAATGAGTGTTTTGCGAGTACAAACCTTTTTCGATCTCGGATGAACGAATTGTAGGCGGTGGAAGAACGTTCGACTGCGAAGATTTACTCCGGTCAGGAAAAATATAATGATTCGGAGGATTAGTCGTTTTTCTTCCTAGCTTTCCTCCCTTCTCCTCGAATTCTCCTCCTCCCTCGTTTTGTACATCTCGTCCCCGCCGCATACTAGGTGACTTAAGATTTTCCTCATTAATTTCCGCCGATAAGTGCTGCTGGTTGCTGCCCTCGTGAGTTTGCGTAAGAGTGACCTCAGAAGGCAAGGTTTTATTACGCGATTTTCTCGAAGAAACATCTCTATGATGCGAATATCTCTCTCCGTTAAGGTCAAGCTCTTTTTCTTCTTCCGATCTTTTTTCTTTATCCTCTGAGAGCCGGTTCGTTTTCGTCGCGTTTTCATTTTCAGCCGAAAAAATGGTTGGAGAGGTTTCCTCATTTTGTTTAAATTTCTTATTTTGTTTATTATCATCGATTTCACTATTACTTTTCTTAAATTTCTTCGAAATTGGCTGTCGCGGCGACTTTTGATTTCGTCGTTGCTGCAGTGGTCGCCGGCGGGTCTCATTTATCGACGTCGACGACGATGATGAATACGCGCCATCTTCCTCTTCTTCTTCTTCTTCTTCGTCGTCGTCGTCGTCGTCTTCATCACCTACAATCTCACGCTTTCGTTTTAAACCTTTGGCGGAAAAAAACTTTTCCAGGTTGATCGTCAACAACGTGTTCTTATACCTTAGTAATTCGTTTTCGATTAAATTTAAAGTGGTCACGATGATTCTATCCGAACCGAGAATAAAGTTAGCCCCTAAATAGGAAACGTTCTCGTTTAATTTCGAGTACTGTCGGAGCAATTTCTCGCACGACATTATCAATTCGTTTCTCTCGAGATTCGTACCTTTAAAATATTCGTAAAACGTTTCCGCGTCTTTCAAGAGTCCAACCAAGATCGGCGGCGGCAAGCTGCGGTAGTAATAGTTTTGATCGCGCCCCTCCCATCGGGGCAACGACGCGAATTCCTTTTCGTTATTCAGTCGTTTCAACTCCACGGTGAACTCGAAGGCGAAAGAAAATATGAGGTCGCTTTTCATAACTTCGTACATATCGTAAATAGCGACACTGGGAGAGGTTAGGACTTCGTAAAATTTTTTTTGGGTCAACATATGAAAATTCCTAAGATCCCTTTCTCTTACTCGAATCGACCTCGGGAAAATATCGATCGAGTCGTTATCGCTACGCCGTTCGTTCGAGGACCGTTTGAATATTTCGTACTTTACGCTATACCGCTCGCTCAATTTTCGGTCAACGCCGAGTTCCTCTTTAAGTAAGGCGTAAAGAGTTATAAACGCGTTAGACCGCTCAAATTTCCCGGCCCCGATATAGCTATTAACCGGGGGTAGGGGAGGGCTTTCGTCAGCGGCCTCGCCGTTTCCGAATAACTGGTTCAGCAATCGAACTCTTTCGCTGTTTAACGCCCCCTCGCCCAAACCGCTTATCCAGCTAGTTCCGCCGGGCGATAAAAATAGTTGGTGGTGGTGGTGCGCGCTATCGGGACGAATAATATTTACGATATTTATCGTTGAATCCGAGAGACAATCCATTAATTTATATAACCGCGAAGGATCGTGAACCCCGTGAAGATATTTGGTGATAACATTTTCAAAAAAATCGTCGGTCTCGTCGTCGTCTTTCTCCCCGAACGAGTTTTTAATCTCCCGTATTTTGCCGAGAATGTTGTTTATAACTGAACAGTAAAGAATAATCCTCTTCCTATCGTATTCGCGATGCTCGTTACAAACAAATTTGTTGAAATTCTCGTCGAGGCTTTTTATATAAAGATTATTTTTCCTAAAATTCGTCATCGTGGTGGCATTAGGGGTAGTAGAAGTATTGAAAGCAAGGATATTAAAATAAATAAAAAAAATATATTTTTTATTTATATTTATTACAGTGGTGTAACAAAAACGATATAAAAATAAACGATGATGAAATCTGTTATATCAGTGGTGATATGTTTATTTACCTCGAAGAAAAAGATGCTATCGTAAAAAGAATAGTATAAGAAAATACTTTTTTGAAATAAAAATGCGGTCATATGAAATACCTTTTATAAAATATAATAATATATTTAATCATCTATTATAATAAATTAATAATTAGTGAGCCCAATAACCTCCCCTTTGTTGATAGTGGCGATAATTCCAGGTATTAGGAGGAGGAGGAGGAATAGCAGCGGGCCTTAGCTGTCCTAATATTGTTGGACGATTCAGTAATTCCACGTAATCTGTGATGGAAGAAACCGTATGAGTGCTGAGATGTGGGTCTCCAGAAAATGTTATTTGAAATTCATTAGTGCCCCACTCGTAAGAAAAATTTAAAATTATTCTCTGGCTCTTCTGTCGTTTTAAATGTTGGTATAACTCGAATCTGGCTTCCATCGGGTCATACAGCTCGATTAACGGTTCTTCGCGCCTTGAGATATAGTAATATTTACTTACGAAGTAAAATATATCTCGCTCGAGGCGAGTACGAAATTCTAGGAGCGCTGAATGGCTCGTGTCGTCGAATTCAGTAGCCCGAAAATATTTCGGTAGTTTTTTATTATTGCAACGTCTCTCTAATTCATTGACGAAACATTCCACGCTTTTCTTAAAACATTCAACGTCGTTCTTTTTTTCGATTGAATAATGATATAGAATGATTCCGAAGGAAGAAGACTCGTGATTTTCAACTTCGCTTGTAGTTTTGCATCGTTGTTGTCTTCGGGCTATAGGAGCGTAGGAAAACGCATCCCGATTTATTTCCTCAAGATTTAAGTATTGTTCCTGATCGCGGTCCATTAAGTGTTTTCTCTTGCTCGGTGGTAAATTTGTTGAATTATGTATTCTTTTTTCGACTTTAAAACTCGAATCGCGAGCCGCCTTAGTTGAGTATGATGATGATGCTGTTGCTGTCTTTTCTAAGGGTATCATCAATACACCGATAGACGAATTTTGTTTACTTAATTCAGAAGTGGAACTTAATTCAGAGGTGGAAGTAGTAGTACTAGTAGTAGCAGCAGTAGCAGCAGTAGTAATAATAATAGGATGGTTCGTGAAAGTTTTATTGTCCCTAGGAATAGATATATTCTCCGCTGGGGTAGAAATTTGATTACATAGGAAAGATTTCAAAAGATTTAGTTCTTCCTCCATTTTTAAGATCAAGTTCGATTTTTCGTTCAGTCGTTTTTTTAGTTCCTCGATATCATTAGTGTTCTTTTCTAATTTCCTCGAATTATTGCGAGAATTATTTAAGGCTTTAAGCACTAAGGATTCATTTTTATCGGAACAAGGTTCGAAGGCGTTGGGGTCGTATTCTCGGGAACTCGTCTTGAGAATCGTTCGTTGGGATTCTTCGTCTACACCGCTGTTCATATTAAAATTATTATTAGTTTGCCTTTTATTTTCAAGTTCACTTTTTTTAACTATACCCAAATTTTTACTTTCTTTTTGAATTTTTGAAATCTCCTCTTCTAATTTTTTCAATTTATCGTTAATATTTGTTCTTCGGGTTCTTTCAACGTTCACTCCGTAGCCCGCCTCTTCCTCTTCGTCCGACTGATTGACATTTAGCGGCCTTATTTTAGAAAAAAAACATCTGGTGTGGAACTCCATGCTTCTTCGCGTAAGGAACGATCTATATAAAAAAAATTATAAGTTCCGTTTTATTAATTACGTAGATTCGGAGGACAATTTGAAATAAGAAATTATTATTTTACTATCCCGAGAGAAACTCGAACCTCTTTACTTTATGTACGTGTAGTAGGCGATATCGAGAAGGATTAACATGACAACGAGAGTGATGCAAATTCTAATTCTTCTTCTTCTGGAACGTCCAAGATCTATTTTAATCACCGAGCTTATCTGATATCGATTACGATTTCTTTCTCCTTTTATATCAAATTTTCGCACGCATCAGCATCAGCATCAAATTCGCAGGTGTGCGATCCGACGTATTAATCATAATTTTTGTTATTATAAAATAAAATAAAAAAATTAAAAAAAAATATTGTTTTCTTAACGCCAAAATATATTTATTCCATCGCAAATATTAAAAGCGCGCGCGCGAAAGAACTTTATATTTTGAAAATGATTCATTATAAGAACGAGGTGCAATATTTGTTTCGTTTTTGGAAAAATGATAATAAAATTTACTCGTATAAAAATTAAAGCGCGTGCCGCGAAAGAAATATTTAGATCCGCATATTTTAATGATGACTCGTGTAACTTGTTTCTTTTTTGAAAATTATTAATATTTTTATTTATTTATTTTAAAAACTAAAGCTCGATCGAAAGAAATAATCAGTTCCGCATATTTTAATGATGACTCATATCCCCTATTTTTTTATTTTTGAACATTAATAATATTATTATTTATTTATTTTTAAAACTAAAGCGCGATCGAAAGAAATAATTAGCTCTGCATATTTTTCGGTTGGCCGCGAGATCGTCGAGCCTCAGCGGGGAGAGCGGGGGGGACTTTTTCGTCCCCCCTCTGTCCCACGTCGGCTCCAGGATATTCTTTAAAAAAATAATAAAAAAAAATCAAAAACAAAAAAATAACATGTAAAACTTGAAATATATAATAAGCAATGTTATGTCAAATTGTCTTATCTTCCTTTATTGGTAGGGAATTTAATGTTTAACACTCACAGTGCATGGTTAGAGAATTAGTGATTCAGCGATATTTCGATATCTGATATTTTTATGTAACATCCTTTTAAGGGAAAGTGCCTATTATATATATATTATATATATATATATATATATAATATAATATATTATATATACTGTATTTGTATTATTATATATAATATACTATATATATGAATATACTATTATATATAGGAATATTTATATTTTACTGACCATGTGTAAATATATTCATAGGAACCTAAACTTAATTTAAATACTACAACTCCTGCAGAGTTAAAAATGATCTTCGAAATCCCTTTAGAACTCAACTCTCCATATATATATATATTATTATATATTATAATATATATATATAATATAATTATCATATATATATAATAATATATATATAATATAGTGAATACTATAATAGTAGATATATTATATTTATATATATATTTATATATCATATATTATAATATAATTATATAATATTACTATATAATTATATATATATTTATTATATATATAATATATATATTTAATATATATATATATATGCTATATTATATATGTATGTTGTATGTATGTATGTATGTATGTATGTATGTATGTATGTATGTATGTAGTATGTATTATGAGATGTATTTAAAACGCTCAGCTTTAAGTTCTTTGGCTCCAACGCCAAGATCCTCTATGGTGTAATCCTATACTGAACTATAAAAAAAGTGATCCTACAACAATAAAGACTATAACGAAAATTTAAAAGAGATACAAAGTAATTAAATTATTTAATAAAATAATTTTATTAGTTTAGCGACAGTATGTAAAATTTATACTTATAATTATATAATATATATAATATATATAATATATATATATATATATATATATATATATATATATATATATATATATATATATAGTATATATATAATATATATTAATATATATATATATATTATATAATGTTTTAGACTTATCTGGCATATGACAGAATTAATAGGAAGCTCTGTGCAAGAGGTTAGGTGATATATTGGTGTTTGGTGTAGCTTGCTGAACGGATTCCAAATATGTTAATGATAGAGATCGTGGTAGATAAGAGAGTGACAGTTGACTTGGTTTAATATTAAACTAGAGATGGTGAGCAAGGATGTTTTATTCTCCTGGTTATTGTAATTTGTATATCGATTTTATTTATGAAAGAATTAGATAAGCGTAGGCGCTAGAGGAAGGTGGCTGAGAATGGAAAAAAGATTGGGAGTTTTTCCTTGCATACTTGGTACAATGAGTACTAATATATTTTTATATGCAAGATGCAAGATTCGCCACGATATTGTAAAAATTTTCATTGAATTTCCATATATTATATATATATATATGATATATATATAATATATATACTATATATATAGTATATAACTATATACTATATACTATATTATATATATATATATATATAAATATATTATATATAATACTGATGTTCAATTCGAAATACAAATAGGCTGGTATCGCTGTAATTGATAAGTACATCCATATATTACCCCACGACTAACAAGCCGACGCGCTTTATTTAACAAGCTATATGCATCATCGTAACAAATTTCTTTTCTTTTCTTTTTCACTCTTATTATTATTAAGATGGAGTTAGGAATATCAGTATTTTGTTAAACATAATATGTTTCCCTTGTCTACAAATTTTTTGTAAACATTTTAAAAAAGTTGCAGTTAATAACATACTCGTAATCCAGAGAGATTATACTAGAGTATGTTTGTATTTATTAATTATGGCTACCACTTAAAGAATTTTAATGTGTGTAATTATAATTTACTGTTGTTACACAAATAATTTTAAAAACTGAATCGAAATAATATGATTTACTTATTAATCGACAGGAAAAAATCATAATCTTTTTCATTTAGTCTTTTCAAGTTAAATTAGAGAATCACGAGGACAATGAACAAATTTTAAAGAAAGACCCCGAAATGCGTTTCTCTCTCAGCTACTGTAACTGGCTTGCTTTTAAGTACCGCAAGCTTTCACAGTGTTTCCGCCGTGAATAATTTCCATGACACGGAGCAACCGTTGTTTACGTGCGTGTTAACTTCTCAAAAAGGCAGCGTCAGTTGTTACCGCAATTATCGTATTAGACTAGCGAATTATATTAAATTGTCTGCTCCGAGAATGCAATTAAAATATAAATCTATGATTTATTGTTAATAGAAGCGTTAGAAGAATAACTAATTATCGAATAACTTTATTCCAAATCACAGTCACACATGATCACTTCAAATTTTCTGTTTAATTATTGTATTTTTCCATTTAGGCATGTACGCGCATGCTTAGCAACAATGCGCATTCCGGGCCGGAAAACAGGATTCTTATTTAACTTTTTTTAGTTAATTTGGAGAACTCATGGTTCTGGCTCAAGGAGCCATTTTTGCCCATCTCTAATCTATACCTATATCAGTATATATATATACTATATATATATAAGATATATATATATATAATATACTATATCATATATATATATATATATTATTAATATTAATATACTATATATATATTATTATACTCATTATTTAATAGTTATATATATATAGCGAAATTCTACTAGATTAACACAAAAGTGCTTCAGAAATTTTTCAATTTTATTTGTGTTTCTATTTTATTGTATATGACATTAGTATGGTTGAGGTGTCCTTTATTTAAAGGCACATACACCACTCAGTATTGGGCTTAATTATAAAAAAAAAAAGACAATTTTGCTCTCTGTATTAGCGATGAAATTTGGAAAGGTCGAGAATAATTAGTTATTTTTGCTGAATGTTATTGAAGAAGATCTTAGTTTGATCTATGTTGCGAGACTACGATGGTCGAGGTATGTTGAGTAGTATATCCATGTAAGAGAAATTATCAATCATCTTTAGTTGCAATGATTTGATACACTACTTAACTTTAATTTTGATTGTCTCATTTAACTTTCAAAAAAAGAAGAATTTAGTGCGTTAGATAAGAATCTAAATAATCCCGACTTTATATTGATTCCCAGACTTTCTTACACCAGTAAAAAGAACTCACCTCAATGGTCAAGAGAGTATACAAGC
>JABUQX010047607.1:0-2500 GCA_015478945.1 Trachelipus rathkii | reverse complement strand
TGTTAATATATATATATATTATATATATATATATATATATATATATATATATATATAATACATACTTATATATATATATAGCTATAATATATATATATATATATATATATGATATAAATATATATATATTATATATAAAATATATATATATATATATAATATATTTTATATATATTATATATATATATATATAATGATATATATGTATATATATATTATATATATTATATATTATAATATATATATATATATATAATAATATATAATATATATATATATATATATTATATATAATATTTATATATATATATAGTAATTATATATATATATATAATTTATTATATATATATTTATATATATAATATAATATATATATTATATATAATATATTATTTTATATATAGTATATATATATATATATATATATAATATATACTTTTATACTATTATATATATAATATATATATATATTCATTTACAGAGTATTTTCTGTATCCTGTGGGTCACTTTCTTATTTCTTCAAGTAATCGAAACTGATTTAATGTGACAATTCAAATTTCAGTTAAAAAATGACACCTTTGATTAGACAAAGTCTATCGCTGAGAAATCCTCATCTCGTCAGGAAGAGGTCATTGTTTCTATTCATTCTACTTTGAAGGAGAAAGGGAGGGGCGGTGGCGAGAGGGAACAATTTCGACCTATTGAGGCTTCTATCCCTGTTTAGGTTAAGCGAGGTCAAATGTAATTCAAACATTTTGGTGAAAGAAAATATGTGAATATATTTATAAATTGGCAAATGGATTATATATAATATATTATATATATAATATAATAATACATAATTATATATATAATAATATATATATATATATATTATATTAATATATATATATATATATTAGTATATTATATAAATTAAAGTTTCGTACGAATCATAAAAAAAACCATTCCTCAAATTTCAAACTTATTTCAAGAGAGCTGCGGTGCAAATATGACGTCACCCCAAAACCTGTCGCGCGCAGTCACTCCATACAGGCCGCGCAACCAACCCTCCCTTGTATACGCATGTTGTTTGGAAGGGATTATATTACTTCCCAAGCACGAGACTCCCGCGTGGGCAAAAACACCACCGAGAATTTTCAATGCAAACAAAACTCTTACCAGTTTCTAGCTTGGCTGCGCTTCTTCCGAGCAACATTCATGTGGGTGTTGGAAGCTCATTCGTCCGATTCAGGCAAATAAAGGCACACGTCTGAATATCTTATTTGGTCTCATTGGACCCAACCCCAAACAATCGGCTTTCCTACCCAACTCCCCCCAAACAGGCCTGAAAGAGATTATTTTAGATGTACCCATAGCCTGTCATCTTTAAGTAAAAAAAACTTATTTCACCGAGTATGGCGATATTTTTTAAATGCTTTTCCTCAGAATAATTTCGTCTGTTTCTGAAAAGAAAAGAATTTCTCTGAATAATACAGGGGAGGAGCTGGAAGGAAGAGTAGTTTTTTTGGCTTAGTACCTGCTATGTTTGCGGAATTTAGCTTTGGTTCACTTTCCATCAACTAAGTAATTCTTCTTTTTTTCCCAGATTATAAATTGATTTTTCTGGGTAAAAGAAATTTCAATTTCTTTTTAGAACCACTGATTTTTCTTTTTTTTCCTTTTTACACTAACCTACTCGCTGTCACTTTCACTTTCTTCAAACTTGTAAAAGCTAAAGTTAAACTTTGCAGTAATTTCTTTCCTTAATGCTCCTGATGATTTTGAGGTACTTGGCCAATCTAAGTTTATTGTAGATAATGCTAGTTTCTGAAAATGATGGAATTACTCATCGCCCCCTGAACCGTTCTTTCGTACATGCTTAAAACTACATATTAATCACTTTCTTACCTTCAATTATATTATTGCCATTATTTCTCTTAAGGCCATTCCATTTTTCTTATCATTTCTCTATTTTATTAGAAAACAAAGTACGGTTTGTATCTATGGGTCTAACTAAAGACGGTACTTCTTAAAACAATTATCTTGCTTTCACATATGTCTATTGATATCTTTTCTCTTCATTTTTATTCATAAAATCTAAACCTTCTTATGCCTTCATTCAGCCTCTTCTTTTAAAGTCTTGAACTCTGGCTTGTCATCCTCAGAATCTATGAGAGAATATGCCGGAAGCTCCAAATATGAAGAATAAAGGAGAGCTCAAATCATTGAAGAAATATTGAATGAGTATAATTGACTTTTTGCCTTTTAAGTTTTTCTGCTGTAACTATGAGAATGGTTGCAAAAACTCTCCAGCATTTTTTCAAGTAATTTTGCCCCATTTATTAGCCAGTCAAAGTTAAATGATTGCATTGTTCTATAATACACAAACTTGCACGAGGTCTTCTTGCAAGATATTCAATTCTTTCTAGAATCAAATATGTTGCTTATTCCACCTTTGTCATTAACATCCTTGGAATTCGGCATAAGTGCAGTTGCAGAGATGTGGCATTCCAAGGTC
>JABUQX010047606.1:0-12500 GCA_015478945.1 Trachelipus rathkii | reverse complement strand
TAAGTTATATAGTATTATATTATATATAATTTATATATATATATTATATATATATAGTATGATGTGAGGGAATATATATATTACACGATCTATACTGTATTGTTACTTATAAGTATTCAGGCTTTAAAGTAAATATTACATATATTAATATACTATACTATACTATATATATATTATATTATATATAATATATATATCTATATATATATATATAATATATTATATATATGATATTATATATATAATATACTACTATATATATATAATAATATATATATATATCTATTATATATATATGATACTATATATATATATAATATTATTATATATATATATATATATATATATATATATATATATATATATATATATAATATTATATATACGTATATATGTATATATATATATATATATATATATATATTATAATATATATATATTTATAATAAAGAATTATAACTTAACGGAAGACTTTGGATAAAGCAAGAAGTTTAGTTTTTTCGTCATCTGCTTTAATGGAATATTTATTTTTAACTGAGGTAGAATATGTTGATTCAGAATTTAAATCTGAACACACCATATTTAAATTTTTCTTAAAATTTTTAACTTTACTAAGAGATACAGTTTTCAAATTAACTGAAGTTGAACCAGCAAACAGAGATTATAACTCAGTAGGTGGTAAATCAATAGATCTTACTCTCAAAGTTCCCTCGATTTAGGGATTGAAATATTGAAAGGAAAACTTTTTGATTTAAGACCTGGTTTAATGTTTATTACTTTTTTAGACTCTATACTTTTAATAGTATCTATATTTGATTCTGAGTTATAACTACTTAAACTTCTACTGTTCTCTATAGATATCGGTTTCTTAGAACAAGAAGCAACTGAATCTGACATAGAGTTAATAGCAACAGCTAACGTTTGATTATTGTAGTGCTTCTTATTTTCTGGCGCATGATTGTAAGAATTTTCAGAAATTGTGTTTGGAAGTTTTCTATTTTCAAATGTAACCGAAATTAAATGAGAAGTTCGATCCAATGTACAAACATCACTAGCAATCAGCACAGAGCCTGCAGGTGAACTAACACCGTTACTATCTGTATTACAAAAATTATCTAAATACGACCGCGTGCCGCCCTTATTTGGTGGAATGGCTGTCCCGGTAACCTTTTTAGAAACTAAACTGGTATATATATTATCCAAATCAATCCATTCATCATGCGGAATACAATCTGCTGAACACTCTTCATTAGGACTTTCACCTTTTTTAGGAGTATGACAAAACGTAAAGTTTCAGAAGATAAATTCATTGTTTTCCATAAATAATTTCATATCTTCGAAGACTGATCAGACACCAAAAACATTCCCCAGAAATCTCTCCTCGCCATTATAAATATCATCACTTGCTCTCGTATAGATTCGCTTTCTATATCTTGGATTATCAAATATCATATTTCGCCTAACATTCGGTCCATCCCTAAAATATATATTATATATATATATATATATAATATATAAATATATATATATATATATTATATATAATATAATTATAATATATTATATATATATATATATATATATATATTATATTATATATATTCTTTCTTTTCTTCTCACCTCTCATCTTCCCAAGATTGTTGGTAAGGTGCTGTACAAGCCTCGCGATAGAGAAGCAGAAGGTACACGACAAAGTCGAAAAGAAAGCCAAGCCTTACCGCCCCCCTCTACCATAATTAGTGAGAGCTCGTCAAAGACAGAAAATAGAGCTTCAATGGACCGCGACGGACCCTCACATATGGAAATCTGTCAAAGGTGGGGGCCACAAAGGTTAATTCGTTGTTGTACCATCTTCTATCATGACACCTTTACTTCGCCTCGCCAAACTCACATTTCCTATCCTTCAGACATTCGTTCACGACTCAATCCAACTTCCTCTTCTGGTCTCCCAGCGTCGTGTTTCCCAACACACTCTCCACTATAATCGCTTAACCAACGGCTATCATTCATCTTTTCCACATGAAACAAACATTAACATACGTTCGTTGTATTCTGCTCATTACCCTTTTTTCAGCACCACAGCCAACTGCTTAATACGTCATCCGTCACTTTATTAAGTTCTTTTCACACCTGCATGCCCTAAGTTGTCCTCTGAACACATTGAACTTTAGATCTATAATTCTTATTCAAGACCATAGTCCTACATCAAGTAACCGGTAACAACATTACCCCATGCAAAGCCCAAACGCACTCAAGAGACTTCGGTCCCTTACATTGCACCAACGATTTAAGTGCACCACCCACCTTCCTGCCATTCAATCTCCTACTACACTCTGTGTCATCCGTTCCCTTCTCATCCAACAACATACCCTAATATCTTAAACTCAGACACCTTGCTCCAGTGCTCTCATCTACCTACTTCACACTTGAAGGACTGTCCTACTCACAACCATAACCTTTACTCTTATCTGGTTTACTTTCAAACCTCCTTTACATACCCTGCCAACTTCTACCAATCCGTCTTCAAACTTTTCGATCGCCAACAAACCAAAGTCATCGCCATATTAATAGGTAGGGACCTCCACTCCTCTGCCATTCTCCATCATTCTAATACGCTCCCTTGCTATTCAATTTCAATTTCTTTCATAACCCCATCCATATAACAGTTGAACAACCAAGGAGACATTAACACAACCCTGTCTCACTCCGCTATTAATCCTAAACCAAATCACCATGCACCATTTATCTTACGACACGCTTCACTTCTCATACATACTTTTGATTTCCATCAGAAGCCTACAGCCAATATCATATATCAAATACCTCCATAAGACTTCCCTATAACTAATTATATATAAATCAAAAGAATGTATGACGATGGGAAGCGTGTAAGAATAAGGTACGTAAAGTCGATTGGTTTATATTAGAGGATTGAGGCAGGAATTTGTTATGTCTCCTTGGTTATTCAGTTTGTATATGGAGGGTTATGAAAGAATTAGGGGTGGGGTGACAGGGAAAGGTTAGAATGATGGAGAATGAAGGATTGGAGGGTGCCCTACATTTTATATGATAGATGATTGGTTCTTGTCGGGCCGAATCTGAGCAGTTTGGAGAGGTTGGAGGATTTGCAGGGGTTGTGCCAAAAAGAGGTTTGAAATGTAAAATAGATAAGAGTAAGGTTTGGTTGTGAGTGAGGACCAGCCCTCGGTGTGAAGTTATTTGGACGGTTGAGCAACGGGAACAAGTGTCTGAGTATTAAATATTTGAGGATATACTGTTTGATGGAGAAAGGGAAAGATCGATGCAAGTGTAGTAGGAACATTTGTAAATGGCCGGAGTGGCTGATCAAAAATCCTTGGTGGACTGTAAGATAATTTGATGCGCTAGGTCTTACATGAAGGTATGTTGTTCCTTGTTAATGTACAGCAGTAAGACTTATGGCTGGAATAGGTATTGAATCTAAAGTAACAATTTGTTTTTTCAGGTGGGACAATCTTAGACGTGTTAGGTGTGAGAGAATTGATTAAAATTGAAATGAACGTAGTAGAGATTGTGAGGTTGTAAAAAAAGGGGTAAACGAAGAGAATAAATGAAAGTACGTTGGAGATGTTTTCATTTGTGGAAGATAAATTTGATAGTCGATTGGTTAGCGGATGTATAGGTGCAGTCTGCTGGGAATCGACCATGCTGGGATTCCAAAGAAAAAGTGGATTGAGTCAGTAAAGAAATGCCGGAAGGAGAGGAATGTGATTAGCAGAGGCGAGGAAGAAAGGTGCATTAATAAGAGTGAATTTCTGGGTTTTGTGAGGGGGTATGGTTTGGCCCACCTGGGCCAAAGGGAAGAACCCACATTGACAGATACCATAATGAGCTCCGTCAGAGTCCCGTTGAAGATCTAGGGTTGGATTTTCTGACGCGAGATTCTCACTAAATGGTCATAAAGGGGGCGGTGGCGGTAAGGCTGGTCTATCCTATTTAGACTGCATCATAATTCTTCTATCACTTTTCTGTTCCGGTGCATGTTACCTACTTTACCCCCATTCTTTGGGAGAGAAGGTGATGGTGGTGATATATATATTATAATATATATTAATATAAATATTATATATTATATTATATATATATATATATATAATATATATATTATATATATATTGAAATTATTTTATATTCTATCCAGTAGTTAGGAAAAACCAAATATATGTTACTGTCGTAGCGGGTGTTTATTATAAAATAAATTAATGAAACTAATTATATATAATATTTGTTTCAGTTAATAAAGAGGAAAAAATGAAAAATAGAAATAGTTTAGTAAAGTAAAATTAACTGTAAGAGTCGTATTTCCATTACCAGAACGCCTTACACTCATGACACTCTCTTTCCTCAATCCCCGCTTATAAATGAGAAAAACAACAATGAAATTATAAGAATACAGGAATGAGAAAAACAATTTAGAAGAGTAAGGACAATCGGCCAGTACCCAGACCTAGCTGCTGCCTCTCTTCATCACAACGCTATTATAGGAAAATGGGCTCATATTCCAAGATTTATGTACAGCCTAATTTCGATTTTTATTTCATTATATTATTACGCATCCCCTTAACTCAATACACCATCTTCAGGCGCGTATCGAGGTGCTCAGCACTCTTTTCATCTCTGCTGCCATCTTCGCGCTTTTGTTACTCCGGAGCCAAGGGTAGCAGGCTGTCCGATCACATTACGAGAGTAGGCCTTAGAATTATCGTAGATATCAAAACTTTAACAATTCTTCGGTACATGCCTGATTTCATCACAAATCACCCTCCGCCTGTTCCCACACCCCTGGAAAATAACCTGTTTTCAATGGTCATCTCCTCGAATCAATTCTCCGGCCATAGTTTACTCCACAATTCCAAGAGGTTATACGTAACACCCAGGTTACTTAAATTTTTTTCACTTTCCTTGCAAAATTCTTATCCACCACCTCATGCCGCAATAGGTCTGAGCAAATTGTGTCATTTTGATTTTCTCTCTTCGATTTCTTCACTTAGATTCATAATTTTCGTATTAATTATAATTCTCTAATCCCTTGTGGTGCAAATTACTCGTCTCCAATCCACCATAATCCAAAACTCTTACGACAGCAAGGTCGACTCGTCACACTTGATAGCAGCCACTTGCCATCCTAAGTACACCTCCAATGACATATAGAGGAATATAGGTATATCCAACGTCTTCTCCAAACCAGATCATACCAGGATACACACACATCCCACGTATACTACCCCGATAAAGCTAGCAGATGAGACAAATACTCCATCCCTCGGCCCAGTGTCTCAACATCCCGCTTCTACAGTGGATAACAATTCTCTCCTAAGCCAAGACCAAGAGCAGGTGTTCTTAACCTGCCACTCTACTTGTTAATGATAAAGACTATTCGTAAGGTCACAATTCTTATTAAATACTCTATGAGGACGTCAACCTCAAATGAAATATCGGTATATTTCCTTCATACTTAATATTATTATTAAATATAATGAGGTAGTATAGTTACACTATTTATTAAATCAATAATCTTTCAATATTAATATTCTAATTCTAATTACGATAACAAGCAGTAATATCATAGATAGAGGTAACATTCATAAAGTGAATCCTCATAGATATATCATTACTATAAAGAATACTATCATTCATACTTATAATAAATGAGTAATAATAATTTTTCTACATACTAGAATATATTTAAACTAATATATATATTAATGTGAGTCTGCATATATATAATCACTCTGCTTATTTCTATATGTCCCGCATGTATAAATATAGCCATTTAGGTATAACATACAATAAGAGGCATAGAAGTAGTCAGATGGGTTAATTTCTACGTGGAACTCTCGAAATATCGTCTTAGGAGTAGTGCAAATCAATCACAATGTAAAGTAAAAGATATTATGACTATAGTACCTAACCTATTATTCAGTAGATCATATAGTAAGTAGTAGTATAATTAATACTAAGAGGTATCTAGTGAGAGAAACGAATAGAATTAGGTAATGATTTAGTGAGAGTAAAAAGTAGGTAAAATCCTTGAGTATTGGAAATAGGATCTCATGCACATGGATAAGGTAAAAATATGCACATGAAAAATTAATGTAATAGATTTTATTAGATAAATAGAAGAATAAAAGTTAATAAATATAAGTATAATAAAAAAATAGTAAAGGGTACCTATGATCATATAAGTATTTATTATATAACGAAAATTGATATATATTAACAACACATCTCGGATAATAGAGTTGAATATTTAAAAAATAAGGATAACGTAAGTATAGGTAATATTTGTGTATATAATATTGTAATACCTAGTGAGTAGTAAAAAATACATTTAGAATAATATACTATCCTTAAATTGAAAGTGAATAATAGTAATAAAAATAGAATACAAATGAAAGATTATATAAAATTACAGTATTAATGTATAAAATATATATCCAGGGTAATCATTGACATAGCCTATTATATATTGGGGATGGGCAATGCTTCTTATTAATCTCAACAAAGTATAATATAATTAATAATGAAAAGGATAAGTAATTGTTACCATCTTATAACTTCAATATATTGTACATATTTTCTTAATATAGGATATTATTAATTAGTTAGCTGGATTTGTGAGGTAGTACTCTCTGAGTCGGCTATGAGTAAATACATATTTTTAAACATTAATGTCAGAGTAATATATGACAAATGGGAAGAACTTCAACACTCAGTAATATATTTTATCTTTGGCAAATAGGTTAAAAAAAAAGATAATAAAGATAGTAGTAATTATACTTATTTTTGGATTGTAGTATATCAATGAGCTAGACATAATGAATATAAAGAATTATATAGGTTTATACAAGAAATACGGAACTCACTATTTACGAATGTATATTAAGAGTTGTGTGATAGTTATACTAGAATAAATACACATTTGGTATAGTAGCGAATAAATTATGTACCAGTGTATATAAATTAAAGAGATTTTTTAGTTATCGGACCTGTCTTTCTCACAGTGTCATACTTTCACTATATTCAAAGTACATCATAAATTCATAATAGATTGTTATATCCTCAAACAAAATATTAGATAAAAGTGGGAAGGTGAAATCAGGAGTTAGCTTAAACTCACAACCATAAAGACACATTGTAATGAAAAGTACAAAAGGTGGAACGACCAGTTAATATGAAGAAAAGTTAACGGCCGCATAATCTTTAAGATCAGTATACAAAAGAATAGAGATGTTCATCGGGCGATATTAAATCATTAAAGGAACGTTTTGTACGGGACACACTACAGGTCTTAATAGAAAGAGTGCAAAAAAGATAAATACGGGTTAATCGTCATAATCTTTTGTCTATCCATAGCTCTCGCTAAGAGGACGAATAAAGTTATTATAAACTTGTTGGATTTTCTTTTAATTATGATATTCTCGGCGAGAGTATCAATATCTGATGGAAAAAATTATAGTAGCCAAGAATCCTCTAGTGATATATATATATATATATATATATATATATATATATAATATATATATATATTATTAATATATATGTTGAGGTTAATGTTTTTGACCAAAGATTGGACTATTTTGATGAGAGAAAGCAATGTAAATGAAAAGTAGTATTCTATTTTTTAATATGCAGACTCAGTGGAATAGGAAGGTTCATGGATTTGTAAAGAGGCATTAACAATTAAGTAATCGAATGGACAGTGGTATGACTCTGCAGACAGGGAAGAATTGGTGAAACTGAAATCAAAGAAGAAGGCAATTTAATAGTGGTACCTGATAATGTGTATGTTAATCACAAGAAGCGCGAAGAGTTTATAAGGAGATGAAACATAAAGGGGATCTGAGGCTTCTGAAATGAATATTGAAAGAATCAGGAGCATGGTTGCTTTTCTCTAGATGAAATGAATGTGATGAGGGGAAGAGGATAGTGAACGAAACTCCACCTTGCGGAAATTAGCAGCTAAATTATGTGTGACAAGTAAATGAACTGTTTAGTTGAGTGTAAAAGAGAAAATGTGTGTGGTAGGGGTAGTTTCATGGTGCTCAAATAGGACATGGCATGAGGAAGGATATATGTATGTGGGATGAAGGCTCTCCAATATGAGCGGAGATGATGTAGTATTACATGGAGGTAGGGTGAGATACATGTTGAAAGCATGTACATTAGTTAAGTACGCTTAAGATAACTGCAAACGAGTTCGAATGAAGAGTACATTGTGAAAATTGAACTAAAGAGAACTGGTACCAGCCACTGAAATGCAAAGATGCGGAATAGGTTGCGCATGATTGGATAGATTTAGATTGCGAATTGGAAGTTGATTGGTTAAGTAAAACAATTGATATAAATATAATGTGAGGGATATAGTATAACGGCAATAGGAGAATAAGGAGGACAGACGACTCTTACAATTCGACATGGCGGTTAATAGTACCCGTTTATGGTGTGGATAAAGGAAATATAGAGGTAGGAAAAGGGAACTTTGTAGTGTAAATATGTATATGGCGATATAAAGTAGTTATTGAAGAATTGTGTATGGTAGGGAAGGAGGAGTTATACATAAGATTGTAAGAGAGTAACTCGTGTGTCAGGGCAAAAGTAAATGAAGACTAAGTAGCGCGAAGTTGTGCCGAGGTGACTGAGGAGGTGACTTTGAACATTTGCAAGTTGAAAATATTAAGAAAAACAACAGGCTGCGTATTAGGTGGACGATAGGTAGTTGATTAGATGCCAGTGGCAAACATTTGGATGAGCAGAAGGGTGGTTATACAGTGATGGAGTACGGATAGAAAATACTTTACACCTTATAATAGAGACCTAAAAAGAAACAGAAAGACCTGATAGTCAGAGAAGAGAAAGAGAAGAAGAGAAAGAAGATGAGATAAAAATAAGTGAGAGAGGTAAAGATACATAGTGAAGGATTTATATCACGCGAATTGTAGAGAATCATAAGCAGGCGTAGGAATGCATTATGATAAGTTAGTGTGGACAAATAGAGAACGCTAATTTCTGAATAGGAAGCAGGTGAATTAGATTAGTAAGTATAATTGGAGTAGATTTACAGAGTGGTTATAGATAGGCTTGAAGGTGGAAATACCAAACTAGGTCATGCTTATGGAACATAGTGAAGGTGCAGATAATAGTACTGACATAGAATATAGATTAATTAGATCAGAGGTGATTCGAATAGGGAATTGGGGATTAAGGGAATTATTATATGAGAAGTAGAGATTTGTGAACCAAGTATGGTGTAGTTAATGTCCATCCTTGTAGTTAAGTTATTTTTGTGGTGAATGGATGGCGCTTTATGAGAAAACAATGAGAATTTAGCGAGGATGTTGTTATGCAGGAAAAATGAAGGAGGAAAGAGAAAAATAGAGTGTTAAAGAATGATGAGAAATGGAGATAATTGATAGTGAGGGCGATAAAGACTGGATGCAATATTCTATTTGTTAATTGTCGAAAATAAAGCAGGAATGTTGTCTACGGTTGGTCTGTGTGGTTACAAAAAAATTGAGAAAGAATCGAAGATTGAAGAGGAATATTGGTAGAAGTAAATACGAATTGCGGGTAGAATGTGTAGAAAACGGATAGGGTTATTTTTTGAGAAAGACTAAATAAGCCTCGAATAAGAGGATAAACGGGTTATTGAGAGTATGGAAAATGGGCGTAAAGCCGTAATGACGTATGGCTAGCCTCTCCCGATGAGAGGTTATGTAGATTGAGGAAACAGGCGAGTGAGCATTTACTAAGGCGGAAGCGAAGTGTCTGTCAGCTTATTAAATAGTGGCCTCCTACTAAGCATTGACATATATTAAGTGTTAGTGAGTGAGAAGGGAAACCGATGACTTGCGAGTTACTGTGCTGTAGTGTATAATGGTACAGAAGATTGGGATAGAAATGGATAATGAGGCAGAGAAGTATGATGCTAAGACGTACGCTTATAGTATTATATTCGTTTGAAAGCTGAGATTCGATATAGGAGTACGACATGTCATAGTGTATGCAACCCCCATATTGATAGAAATGGTGGTTTTATAACAACTCGACGTCCCTCCAATGAGTTAGTGTACAACCTGATGTATAACATTAACGATCTTCATTGAAGGTATTGTGGAACGTGAATAACTGTGCTGGACGGGAATAATTTAAAGAGGGAAATATCAGACTCTAAAGTCAATGTCGTTCGATGGACCATCTTAAGCATGCTACGCGAATGGCGTAAAGTTGAGAAGATTATAGAGTACGAAAAAATGGTTATCATTGGGGAACATCATTAAGAAACGTTCACATTTAGAGAGTTGATGGATAGCATAGAAAGGAAAGGCGAGGAGGTTAAAATGAGAAACGCAAAACTATTTAGAAGTTGAGAAATAGTTTGTATGGTTGAAGATAGTGGTGTAGGATCACGTGGACAAAGGCCCGGATACTCCAGAGGCTCGTGATATGGGTGTTCAAGACGCGAATTGTGTTAGTGACGAGAGTAGTAGTTTGGCATAATTCGCGACGCGAGTGGAGACCAAGAGAGACTGAGAGGTGTGATTGATAGAGTACGTGTAAATCTCGAATGTGTGAGAAAGCAGAAAAGAAGGAAATGTGATGTTTGCAGAGGAAACTAGGGAGGAATAAAGAAGAGTGAGTCGAATAGATAGGGAAGAAAGAATTTATGGTGCGGTTACATTCGTTATGATACGTGTGGATCACAACCCTCCAAAATGAGGGAAGGTTTATTCCGTAGTTGAGGGGCAAATTCTCCGTTTGATGGCCCACCTGGTGGACCATTATGGAGGAATGAAACCACTGTTTAACAAGTATTACGAAAAAACAAATCTCTAAAGGAAGAGGATGGAAGTAGGTCCATAAAGAGAAGTACATCGCAAGACTACCCGGAATCAGCTATTCTAATTGAGAGCGGAGTCGGATTTTTCGTCTGTGACGAGCTTTCACTAATTTAATGGTACAAAAGTATAAAGCTGAGTCGAGTGAAGGCCTCAGATATCTTCTACTATTTCGACACTTGTCCGATTCAACGATCTCAACTAATTGCTTACTATTCATGTGTTCGAGGTTTTTGTAGCAGAAACGAATCCTTACTCCCAAGTATAATTTTGTAAAACTGTGTTTTTTATTGAGGAAAATTAAGGTTAGGTGAGAAAGAAAGATATATACATATTACTATATATATATATATAATATATATATATATATATATATATATATAATATGGACAAGTTTAACATATGATGATGATTAATTGAAAAAAGTATTATATAAATATAAAAATTATAGAACAAGTAAAAGAAAAGTGAATAGACCAGATAATCATTCTATGGACTCATAGATTGAAGAATCAAAATAAATGTGAAATTTTATCTGATGCCTCTTTATAATAAACTGTATAGTTGAGAAATGGAATAACAAATTTTTATTAATATATAAATATTGTATATATATAATATATATATAAGTATTAGATAGTATGAAATTTAAACACTGTAGTCCTCTATACTATTTATTAATATTATTGTCAGTAATAATAAATACTATAAATAAATTATTGAGTTAGCAAATAGAGAAGTTAGTATCTTATATTGAGAGATTAATACTAATCATTCTAAGTTAAGTAGGAAGGCATATTGTGTATAGGGTTTTAGTAGATGAGCTGCCTGAAATTCATGCTGATATATATATATTATCTTTAATATAAAGTACTTTAATTAAAAGGAAATAAGTATATATAATAAAATAAGAGAGTAGTAAAATATATATATTACCTTAATATTATCACAATATAATATTAGTTATAGTACTAGTAATTGTATCAAATAGCATAATTACAAACAGTAATACAAATCAACTCATATAATTTTCGTATAATATGCTCTATAATATATAATAGTATATAAATAAAAGACTAAGTATAATAATTAAATAGAGTTGAGTCAATATCTCGACTAAGAATATTTAAATCGAATAGTGTAAAGAAGAAAGTTAGAAGATAAATCGAAATGGATAAAAATCACAGGAACACACAGATCGCAGACATTTAACAAAAGAGGCTGTATAATAAGAATAAGTAAAAATATATATATGAAATATGTTTAACTTATCGTATTATAATATGATAATATTAGTAAAGGACATTAACTTAACACTCATTAGCAAAGAAATAAACAAGAAATAATGAAATAATAATAGTAAATATAATAATAAAGAAAAAATATAGACAATTAAATAATAATAAAAATAAATGAAAATATATATAGTATATATTATAAATTAATTATAATTTATTGATAATTATTTTTTATATTTACTCATATTAATTGCCTAGTTATTATGAAATAACAATAATAAATAGGATTAATGTTTACTGTGTGATAGCGGGTCTTAAGTTATTAATAAGTTAAAATATAATATTAATGAAAACTAAAATATTACTTAATTATAATAATTCATCT
>JABUQX010047605.1:17500-22755 GCA_015478945.1 Trachelipus rathkii | reverse complement strand
CCTCTTCAGGTGGATGGATTCTATCGAGGAGCAAAAACAGGAAGAATCAAAAAAATTAGGACTGACTATGAATTTTGGATTGGTTGTTACTGTTATAATTTTTTTGTAGAAAGATAGAAATACAGTGTCTTCATAAATTGATTGAATCGTGGGTCCATTCTTCGCTTCCGCCCTATTGTGTATAGTTATTCCAATTTTTTAAACAGAATGATTCAATTTGTTTTCTAAGATCGGTATCTGACGTGTTGAAGATTTTATTCATGTTATATTGATGGAATGGTTATAGTTGGTTCTATGAGAAGTAAGAGCAGAGTTTAATTCGTCGGACTCTAGATCGTGTTTATGTTGTTTTATCCGTCTTGCAAAATCGTTTGTTTCGCCGAAATATGCCAGGTTGCAATCTGTGCATGGTATGCGGTATACGCATTCAATGAGGTCGGGGCTTTTACTTTTGGGGGGAGGAAAACTTTTTTTAGGGGGAAGGTGTTATATTGAGTGAAATGGATGTTTTTTGGAAGGAGATTTTTTATCTGGTCCGTGGGAAATTGGGGAACAGGTAAGTAGGATCTGGGAGGTGTGGGGGGATTTTGATTGTTGTTTGTATTGTAGAATTTGTGTTTGGCCTTTCTTAGAGTGAGACTATGATGTTACCAGGGTTTAGAATAAATATATATATATATATATATATTATATATATATATATAATATTTTTTTTTTATTTATATTTATATAAATGTAAAAATTATTATTAATTGATAAATAATAAAAAATTTAAATATTTAATATATAATATATATATATATATATGGGTTATTTTACCCAGAATTGATTTAGATATTGCCTTATATTATATAATAATATAAATTAATTAAAGTAGTAGGATGAGCGTAAAGTCATTCAGTCTCTGTAAAATCAATTTAAATATATTTATTTAATTTTTTATCTTATATGGTAAACTTAAGGAGGTTGGATTATTTTTGGAAGTTAATTATTAAAAAATAATAAGTCTTAGACTAAAAGTATTAATTAGTTATAAAACTAAAATAAAAATTATATTTCTTTATTATAACAAATAAGAATTCTTAATAAGTAAACTATAGTTTCATTTTTTATAAGTGCGGAACAAAGAGCGGAAACTTTTTTGATCCGCACGTGCAAGTCCGCTAATTCCCTGACCGACTCCGCACCTCCGCAAGTCCGCACCTATTTGGTATTCCGCTCGGAGCGGACTAGCGGGCTAGCGGACTAAAGAGACTAGCGGACTAAAGAGCGCAAGTGCCCACCTCTGATATGTTATATTATATATATATTATATATATATATATAATTAAATATATATATTATATATATATATATATATATATTAATTTTATATATATTAAATATATATATATATATTATATAATATATATATATATATTATATAGATATATATATATATAGTATATATATATAATATATATATAATAATATTATATATATATATTATATATATATATATATGTAATGTATTAATATATATGTATATATTTATATGTATGTGTGTATGTATATATATATATATATAATATATATATATATATAATATATACATATTATAGTATATATATATATATATATAATATTTATATAATATATTATATATATAGTATATAATATATATAATATATATATTATGTATGGTATATATATATAATATATATATATATATATATATATTATTATATATATTATATATATATATATATATAATATAATATATATATAATATATATATATATATATATGTGACATGTTTGTTGTATTGTATGATTATGTATATATGTAATATATATATATATATAATATATATAGTTATAATATAATATATAGATATATATATATATATATATAATATATATATATATATATATATTATATATAAATATATATACATATATTATAAAATAATATATATATAATATATAATATATATATATATATATTATATATATATATATATAATATATATATATATACTATATATATAATATATATAGTAATATATATATATATATATATAATATATATATATATGTATATTTATATAATATATATATATATATATATATATATATATATATAATATATATAATATATAATTATATATATATATATATATGATATATATTATATATATATATATATAATATATATATATATATATATATATAATATACTATATATATATATAGCGTGTACCGTATATATATATATATATAATATACTATATATATATATATATATATATATATATATATAATAATAAAATATAAATATATATATATATATATATTAGTATATATATATATATAATATATATATAATATATTTATATATATTATATATACTAATATATATATATATATATATATATATATATATATATATATATATAATATTATATATATATATACATATATTATATATATATATATAATATTTAGTATTTTTTTTTTATATATATAATATATATTAATATATATATATTAGATATTATTATATAGATATATATTATATATATATATATATTATATATATATATTATATATATATATTTATAAATATATATAATATATATATATATATTATATATATATATTATTTATATATTATATATATATATATATATATAATATATATATATAATATATATATATATATAATATATATATATATATATATATAAAAACTTAGTATTAAGGTCTTACTCGAGAGTGTTGAATTACCTCCCATTTTTTTTAATGGTGCGCCTTTCTGCTTGTTGCGTTCATATTCTTTACACACTTAACCCTCCAGGCAACATATTACTAACCACCA
Organism: Trachelipus rathkii; assembly: GCA_015478945.1. Classification (NCBI taxonomy): domain Eukaryota; kingdom Metazoa; phylum Arthropoda; class Malacostraca; order Isopoda; family Trachelipodidae; genus Trachelipus; species Trachelipus rathkii. Next base: position 19,896 of record JABUQX010047605.1, on the reverse strand, counting down.
TTTATCCACATATCATTATACACATGATTAAAGTACACACCCTTCTTCTAGATAACACCTTACAAGACATCCCTACTACTCATATCCCTGTGGTGGGAGAGCAAAGAAATTGCCTACATCATATGTCCTGCGTTGTCCGTAGAAGGCGACTAAGGACGGTGGTTGGTTTGGCTGCCCACTACCACCTATCTCTTGCTAGAATGCTGATGCACGCCTCGGAGGAGATGGTAGACGTGATCGCGGTAAACGGCCCTTTCCTTTTTTTAAAAACCCCTTCTAATTTTCGGCGAAATTGTGTGAATCGTATGGTAAATGGAATGTGTCAGAGGAATAATGTTGAGGAGAAGAGGAGGAGAGGGATGGGATGTAATAGGAAGGGGCAAATGTTTGGATTTGCTTCGCTGGGACGAAACAAAGATGAAAGAAACGGTGAAAATAAGGCGCGGTGTTGTGATGTGAAATGGTGTGTTTGCTCGGTGTGGAAATGATGAGAGGAGAGGAAGAGAAGGATGTTGCAATTGGTTTGAGAGTTGACTGTGGTTTACAAAGCTTATGGTATTAAGGGGGACCCTTTTTGTCGTGTGTTGAGTCCTAGAATTCTAATGGTTAAATTTAAGTTTGAAAAGGTCAAGTCATGTGTGGTTTTGACATATAGCATCTGAGGGAAACGTTGAAGAAAGTACGATTTTTGGATAATTTGAATGATGTTCTGGATGGGCTGAGTAGGAGCTTCAGATTGATAATGGGGGACCTGAATGGTGGATAGGTGATCAAAAAAGGGATGGGTATAACAGGTAGTTTTGGGTGGGGGTGGAGACGTGCGGAGAGAAGATATTAGAGAAGAATGTAAGGAAATATGTGTGTGATTGATTTCTTGAAAGAAGGAGGTAGTTTGTAGAGTAATACTTTCTTAAAACACAAGAAGGAGGATCCATATGTTAACTAGAGTTGTGTAGGTTTAGAGATGGTATCGAATTGAAATCTGATATGATTTATGTGTTATTCAGGATAGTAAAGTGATTTGAAAGTATGGTGGATGTATTTAGTTTCTTGTGCTAGAAGTAATTACCATCGGAATCATATGTTTCTATGTAAAATTAAGTTAATAGTAGGGGCTTGGATGGAGAAGGAAGGTGATTACGAAAGGAGTAGGTAAATAAGTATGAGAAGTTAAAGTAAACAAGACAATAACGCTAAGTATGTAAGAGGCGGCCTTGGCTAAGTAAATCGGGTTTAAGGAACAAGTTGGATTACTGAACAAATCTGGGGCAAATGAGTGAGGAGTTGTGTGGATCTAAAGTAAGGGAAGTAAGATATTATCGCCCAAATGGTGGAATGAAGAGTGAGATGAAAAGCGTTTAAGGTGTTAAAAAAAGCCGGTTGTGAAATGTACAAAAAGCAACATATGAAAGTTTCAAAAGAAAAATGTTTTGAATAAGGAGGAAAAAAGGAAATACTAAAAGGTGCATATACGTAATGAGGAAAACAAGAGGTAAATGAACAGTTTGGAAGAGGATGAATGAGGACAACAAGAGAATAGGAAGCTCTTTCTGGAAAATAAGCGCCAGAGGTTCAAGAATGAGAATAAGGGGGGAATCTGCTTAGAAAATGAATAGGGATTGGTGCTTTGTAACAGATGAACAGGATTGAGGGATGTGGGAAAGAACACTTCGGAAAATCTGCAACAATATTAACGTAATGAAATGAGGTGTTAGGGTGAATGGTTGTGTGGTTTTGAATGGTTTAAGAAGGAATAGGTATTTTGGAGAGATGAGTTATTAGTAAGAAGATTAATGTTGTAGAGTGAAGAAAGTGGAAGAATGGTATAATCTGCAGGTATAGAGTGGAAATTACTAGTGAAATGGATCAAGAGCGGAGGGCGGCGAGAATTGATGGATGGATTGGAAGTATGGTAAATAAACGTTTATGGTGGGTATAGTTTCAAGGGATTGGAGGGAGAGCGTAAATAGTACCCTATAATAAGGTAAGGAAGAAAAGGGGGAGGAACTGTAGAAATTATAGGGGAATAAGGTTTATTGAGTGTTGTAGGAAGGTATATGCTGGTATTTTGGTCGAAAGAGATTGCGTCGAGGACTGAAGGACCGATTGTGAAGAACAAGGTGCGTTTAGGAGTGTTAGAGGATGTGTGTGGATCAAATCTTTACATTTAAACAAATGATTGAGAAAATGAGGGAGAAAGAAGAATAAATTATATTTAGGTTTTATGGATTTAAAACAACAGGCGTATGATAGGTTAATAGGGAAGCCGTTATGGCCAGGTATTTTAGTGATTATATGATGTTGGAGGTTAGGCTTCTGAATGGAATCAAAAGTATGTATGACGATATTGAAGCGTGTGTAGGAATAAATGGTGTCAATGGTGATTGGTTTAGGAT
>JABUQX010047605.1:0-12500 GCA_015478945.1 Trachelipus rathkii | reverse complement strand
TAATAATAATAATAATAATAATAATAATAACTAATAATTATATAATAATAAATAATAAATAATAATAATAAGTTAATATAATAATAATAATAATAATAATAATTAATAATAATAATAATAATAAATAATACATAATAATAATAATAATGAATTAATAATAATAATATATAGTAATATAATAATAAATAATAATAATTAATAACAATAATAATAATACATAATAATAATAATAATAATAAATAATAATAATAATAATAAATAATAATAATAATAATTTCAATTTAAAAGTAATAAATTTTAAATATTTAAACTCAACTAAGACTGTTCATAATTTGAATATCAATTACAATTTTAATTATAATTATAAATCAGTAAATAATAATAAAATAATAATAATAATAAAATAAATAATAATAATAATCAATACTACTACTAAGAACACATAGTAATAATAATAATAATAATAATAATAATAATAATAATAATAATAATAATAATAATAATAATAATAATAATAATAATAATAATAATAATAATAATAATAAAATAAAATATAATAATAATAATAATAATAATAATAAAATAATAATATAATAATAAATAATAATAATAATAATTAATAATTAATTAATAATAATAATAATAAATAATAATAATTAATAATAATAATAATAATATTAATAAAATAATAATTTTAATAATTAATAATCAATAATTTAATTAATATAATAATAATAATAATAATAATAATATAGTAATGAATAAAAATAATAATAACTTAATAAATAAATAATAATAATAATAATAAATAATTAATAATAATAATAATTAATAATAATAATAATAATATAAGTATTAGTATATAAAAAAAAATCATTATGTCTTAATATTAATGTTTTTGTCAAGATCTTTCTAAATTCCTAAAAAACCTTCCTAACACTTTCATTAATTTTCTTCAGGACAATTCTTGAATAAAACAAAACAATTGCCTTCTGAAATAATCCAAGCTTTCGTCCACTCACAGTATACATTTTCAAGGATATGACTATTTTATTAACGAAGCAAAAATTAAACTCAAAATATTACAATTATTACAAGTATGATAAGTAAGATTAAAAATAAAATTTAAAATATACGAAAAATAAATGTGAAGTTGATATTTTAGGTGTCTTTTTTCCTTTTTTTCTTCTATGTTAAAAATATTTTAGGTAACTCGGACATTTCATTATATTTATATTGATGTCCGGTCTATGATTTCTTATAAGAAGGGACTCCGCAAGCCAGCCTATGAGATCCGAAAATTCCCTCTTTTTTAATCAAAACTTTGAAGTAATTTAACTATGCATTATTGTGTAATTTATTTTATGTTCTTCCTGCTAGATGGTGTACCTTGACGTTGTTATGTCTCACCTATGCTTGGCCCAACATACAGCTGCCGAAGGTATCGTCGTAGAACCAATGTAAGTGGCGTTAACATCCCACTCTCATGCAATGAATGGATACGACGCTGCGTACATCGCAGTGAGATGGTACATCACGAAGCACTAAAGCAAGAAGACAGCTTTGTTGGCTGATAATAACTTCTATTAGTGATTGCTTCATTATTTTTCACTTTGATATGTTTCTTTAAAATGATTTTCAATCTTGATTCCTCTTCATTTATTGAACCAACCACTTCGCTTTTGTAATAGAAGATGAGGTTATTATTATCTTTGTCTTTAGGATCGGCCAATATATTTAATGTGTTTTTCAGCGTTTTTCTACTAAATATTGAGGAAAACCATTGTTAATTAGTAGCTTAGTTATTCGTTTTAATATTCTTTATTCAAAGCTCCCAAATATGTTGTTTTTTTGTGGGCTCTGTGTAACCAAGTGTTTTATTTATAGATATCTTATTAGGGAGAGGTGTGTATGAGCTCGATTCATATAAAACTCCTTTATCGGTATTTTTAACGTAAATATTCCTTTTCAATGTACCATCGTTAGTTATTTTCATTTTCACGTCTAAAAAATTAAATTTATTGTTTATGCATTCCTCATATGTAAAATTTAATTTGCTATAGGTCTCAAGCTTTGTATAAAATTTGAAAGCTGTTATAATCTTTAAAAATGACCACACGTGTCATCAACGTATCTCACGTAAAAGAATGGGTTAAAGATATTATTTTCTTTGAGAATTTTGTTTTCATATTTCAGGACATATAGAAGTCCAGCGAATGTTGTCCAAGCGGAGATCCAATTTCGAAGACTCCATTTATTTAGAATCCAAAAGTTTAATTTTTAAATGTCAAAAATGGCGTTTTAGTGCGTGCAGGTATGAGTAGTGTTTTACAAGTTATTTTAATCTTATTTTTTAGGGGCTAAAATTTTAATATGTGTTTAGACGTCTTTTCAGAATGATATCGATCTTTTCATACTACTGGAGCTTTGTAAAAAAGCTCTTTCGACATCAAGGCGAGACTAAGCTGGTCAGTTTCCGAAGAATTTTTTGATTGTGGACTTTTGTTATAAATTCCTCCGTAGATTCACAATGTAGTTTTCATCATGTACTAGCTGATCCATATAGCTTAACAATTGGTCAAATATCATGAGTACGGTTCCTGTTCATACTGATTATCGGTACTTAGGGGTGGATTTTCTTGATTTTTGTGAACTTTAGGAATTCCGTATAAGAATCCATTGCTGTAAGCTCCAATTCTTTTTATTTTGTTTTTAATTGATGGGTGTTGTATTTTTTGGGCAAGAATATTTAAACTCTTTTTTACATCATCAGTCTGAGTTTTCAAACAGTTTTGAAATTTTGTTTTGTCATTTATTATGTCATGGAGTTTCTTTTCATAATCTGTTTTATTCATAACGACAACTCCTCCACCTTTATCGGGTCTCTTTATAATAATATCGTTGTTAGATTTAAGTGATTTTATCGCTTCTTTAAGATCATTAGATAGGGGATCAACGGTGTTATCTATGGGCAGGTATTAGCCAAAGTTTTTTAATTTAGATTTCAGTTCCTGCTCATTTGAAATTTTAATTTTATTTGTGCTTTCATATATTTTTATGTTGTTATATAGTTTTTCTAATTCAATTTGTTTATTTAGGATATTTCCTTTTCTTTTTAAGCAAAAGTTCAGACCAAGTTCTAAAGCCTCCATTTCTTTTTGCTTGAGATTATAATTTGAGAGATTAAGGACATTGGAAGTCGTTTCTGGGAAATAAATTTTTCCTCCATACAGGTTGCAGAGTTTCTTATTGTGGGTTAATAGAACATCGCTAGAATACTGTTCTAATGTTATTTTGAGGAAAGATATTAAAGAATAGAATTTAAATTTAGTTGTGAGTTTATTCAGTTCTAGAGTGAGTTTGATAGAATCTTTTGAAATACCTGCGATATCATTAACTTTCTTGTTAATTTCCCTTGTTATCAAAGTAAATTTGAACTTCTTGGTTTTATTTTATTTATCAAATTTACTTTGATAAGAAGGGAAATTAACAAGAAAATTAATGATATCGCAGGTATTTCAAAAGATTCAATCAAACTCACTCTAGAACTGAATAAACTCACAACTAAATTTAAATTCTATTCTTTAATATCTTTCCTCAAAAGAACATTAGAACAGTATTCTAGCGATGTTCTATTAACCCACAATAAGAAACTCTGCAACCTGTATGGAGGAAAAATTTATTTCCCAGAAACGACTTCCAATGTCCTTAATCTCTCAAATTATAATCTCAAGCAAAAAGAAATGGAGGCTTTAGAACTTGGTCTGAACTTTTGCTTAAAAAGAAAAGGAAATATCCTAAATAAACAAATTGAATTAGAAAAACTATATAACAACATAAAAATATATGAAAGCACAAATAAAATTGAAATTTCAAATGAGCAAGAACTGAAATCTAAATTAAAACACTTTGGCTCATACCTGCCCATAGATAACACCGTTGATCCTCTATCTAATGATCTTAAAGAAGCGATAAAATCACTTAAATCTAACAACGATATTATTATAAAGAGACCCGATAAAGGTGGAGGAGTTGTCGTTATGAATAAAACAGATTATGAAAAGAAACTCGATGACATAATAAAGGACAAAACAAAATTTCAAAACTGTTTGAAAACTCAGACTGATGATGTAAAAAAGAGTTTAAATATTCTTGCCCAAAAAATACAACACCCATCAATTAAAAACAAAATAAAAAGAATTGGAGCTTACAACAATGGATTCTTATACGGACTTCCTAAAGTTCACAAAAATCAAGAAAATCCACCCCTTAGACCGATAATCAGTATGACAGGAACCGTTACCCATGATATTGCCCAATTATTAAACAATATGATCAGACCGTACCTGAATGAAAACTACATTGTGAAATCTACGGAGGAATTTATACAAAAAGTCAACAATTCAAAAATTCATGAAAACTGACCACTGAGTCTCCCTATGATGCTCAGAAGAAAGACATTTTACAAATGCTCCAGTAGTATGAAACGATCGATACTCATTCTGAAAAATCGTCTATCATAATGAAATATTCCCGCCCCTAAACCTAGATAAGAAATTTAAAACACTTACTTCATAACCTGCCACACTAAAAACGCCTTTCGAATTTTACAAAAACAAACTATTGGATTCAAAAAAATGGATCTGTCAATGAGGATGACTCCACTTGCCGACCAACATTCGCGGACTTCTATATGGTCTGAAATAAGAAACAAAATTCATCAAAAGAAAATAATACTCTTTAAGCCCTTCCGTTTTACGTGAGATATTTTTTTGAACTGACACGCTGAGTCATTTTTAAAGTCTGAACAGCGGTCAAGAATTTTATTAACAAACTTGTGACCTATAGCTAAATTAAATTTTACATATGAGGAATGCTTAAACAATAAATTTTTAATTTTTTAGACGTGAAAATGAAAATAACCAACGATAGGTACAATTGAAAGAGATATTTACGTTAAAAATACCGATAAAGGAGTTTATATGAATTTCGACTCATACACACCTCTCGCCTATAAGATATCTGTAATAAAAAAACACTTGTACACAGAGCCCACAAAATAACATCTAATTGAGAGCTCTTTGATAAAGAAATTAAAAGAATAACTAAGCTACTAATTAACAATGGTTTTCCTCAATATTTAGTAGAAAAAAACGCTGAAAAACACATTAAATATATTGGCCGATCCTAAAGACAAAGATAATAAAAACCTCATCTTCTATTACAAGAGCGAAGTAGTTGGTTCAATAAATGAAGAGGAATCAAAATTGAAAATCATTTTAAAGAAACATAATCAAAGTGAAAAACTAACTGAAGCAATCACGTATTAGAAGTTCATTAATCAGCCAACAAAGCTGCTCTTCTTGCTTAGTGCTCGTGAGTGGTGTACCATTGCTTACGTGGGCGGAGGAATAATGTACTCCGAGGAACGTCGGGTTATACCAATTTCACATTGCAGATGATAGGTGTGAAATTAAAGTACGAACGAGTAAGTCCAAGGCTCCAATAACATTGTCTAAATGGAGCGTGATGCAGAAGACTGTACCTTTGTCAAGCGATAGTGTTGCAGCACAGGGTATCAAACCCTTAAGAAGTAAGGTACAGGCAAACTATAAATATGTGTGCGGCAGGGAGAAGATACATAAGTGAAAAAATTACACAAATAACTGCCTTTAGAGGAGAATAAGTGGTAAATAGGTCTTAACTTCATGGAATTGTAAGTAAATTAAAAAAAAGGGAGCCGAAAGAGTGAGGGTGAATGATGGGTCGGATCAGGGGTCTGCGGTGCGGTAATGGCCCATTTACTTAAATAAGGAAGCACAATAGTGTAGTTCCGTAAAGGACAACAGGAAGATTGAGCAAAATATAAAATATAACGAAAATATGTGCGTAATGGTGAGTCAAAGATATGTACTGTTAGGACAGTAGACCAGAGAGAAGAGGAAAGAAAGGACGTACAAGTATCTAATGTTGGCATTATGCAAAGTCTGTCAAACATTTAGGTTTTCGTGTTGCGTTTATATTTTTAAATTTTTATTTTTCAATCTTATTATTAGTATTTGTAATTATTTGTTAATAAGGATGTATTATGAAAGTATTGGTAATTTTTGGCATTCGGAGGGTAATAAAATAATAAAGAGGAGTCAATGTGTAGGGGTCCTTTAAAACTGTTCTCACCTGTGGAGCGGTAGAGCGAAAAATCGCTGTGGGTTATTGATCTGGAGAGATCGCGCAATGTGTCTGGTAGTGTTAAAGTTCAGAAGAAGTATCTGGTCGGCTGAAGAAAATAATGAAAGTGTTAGGAAGGGTTTTAGGAATTTAGAAAAGTCTTGAAATGATAATAATGAATAATAATAATGAAAATTTGAATAATAATAATGAGTAATCAAATGTTGTAAGTAATAGAGTAAATAAGTAATAATGAAAGCCCGAGATTTAATAATATAGTAAATATGATACATTAATACATGAATAGTATATAAATGGTGAATAGATAAATGGATGAGGGATGAGAAAGGAGATAAGTAAGTAAGTGAAATGAAGATCTATATGAAAGTAAATGATGATTAGGAGACATTGAGAAATATTAGAATAAGGTAATAAAAGTAAATAGCAATAATACTGAATGGAGTAATATAAAGGAAAGGATAATAGATCCCTCAAGTGAATAAATGTCAAATGAAAAGGAGAAGTAGTATCAACCCTAACAAAGTATACTGGAGGAGCTAAGTGTTGCTTAAAAACGACCTAGAGTCTCAGCGTAACCCATTGTCGTAGGACAAGATTTCATATAACTAATGAGTCCTGGGTAGGTTTGTAAGAAGAGGCCAGATGATCATATCCTCGAGAGATATTAAGACACCAGATATTGCTAGAGCAATAATGAGATACTGGTGGCCAAGATGTTTACTTCCTGGAAGTTACACTGACCGAGCTAAAAGAAGAGCGAGTTAGATGTCTCGACAATCCATAGTCGAGGGTAAGGTCCGAGCAGAGCCATGAGTGAATGGTTTAAAAATCACCTTCAAAAGAGATAGATTTATGATAGTAGGGGAAAAATGTGACCACTAACGTACACAGAGAAGATAGTCAATGCGAAACTGAAAATCACGACGGGAGTTGGATGTGTACTATGGTATATGCATCTATAGCTGGAAATCATTATTTGTATGTACCCCAAAGACTTCGAAAATACCTGGTGGGAAACCTGGGAGAAGGATACAGTGAGGAAGGACACAGAGTGACCAGAAGGGAGACATTGCTTGGTGAAGATACGGTGTGATAGAGAATAGACCACTCTGAGAAGAACTGTGCGATCGGTTGGATAGCAAAATGTGGTTCGAATAGAGTGGCAAGTCTTGATGTGCATAATCAGAAATGGATGTACAAACTATTCACTCAAGCATTTAGGACAAGGTAGCTCGGATTCCTTAGAGTATGCAAAAGTGTTAACTATAAATATGCTTATTGATATACAAAATGAAATAAATCAATAATTAAATAATGGATCCAAAGGAGTAAATGATTAATCGAAGGAACAGGCCTATATAAATATGATTTAATAAATTTAATTTATTAAAATAAATAAAAATAATGAAATTAATTGTATTATCTGAACTTTCCTATTAATAAACAAAATATAATCAATATCAACTACCTATATATATCATAATACAATATACATAAATCGCATATAAGTAGATATTATATGCTATAACTATGTAAATATAAAAACATATAAAATAATAAAATAATAATAATCAGACTGATACGATAAGTAGTAAATTTATTTTTAAAGATACAAGAAAAATTAATACTAAACTAAATGTTCAATATATATCTAAGCAGTATATATATATATATTTTGAATATAAGATAATTTATACACGAAGTAATGAATAATATAAACATAATTTAATAAGTATAACGCGTACTTGGCATGCATTTAAAATATTACACATTTTATATATAATAATATAAATCCATGAAAACATATATAGTAATTATGTAGATATATAACATATTCATTTATCCAATAAATATATATCATAAATATAAAAACAAAAAATAATATTTTTTTGCTAAAAATATATATCAATATTAAAGAACGTATTTCTTATAAAATATATTTTCACAAAGTTAATAGTCTTTAGTAGCTAGCATTGCTTCTTGAGGCTTCTGTTGCCATAGCCTCTTTACAACGTTGATTTACAAAAAAATATATAACAATTCAAATACCTTATACTTAATGAGCCCTTCCAGGTATATGTCAGCGACTCCAAGAAAATCAAATAGTGCTTCTATACACCAAATCGAGTGCTCCTCTGGAATATTCTCAATGCTGGAATAATATGCCAGAAAGTAAAACTGCTATTCAAACATAATGTCCTCCCAATACTGATGGGTCTATGAGTGTCAAATCCAAGAATTCATGCTTAGAGTGGTAGCACTCACCTCGCACGACCCTACCATGCTAACCATAGTTATAACAATCTATTACTTACCGTACCTCACATAATATGAGAAATCAGGCAAAAACGGATCAAGAAATGCTGGGTAATCTTGGAAGTGATCACAACTATTAGGTTACACTCCAAAAAGATATATGTTGAAATAAAAATAGCCCCAAAATGATCCAAATTAGTCTCTAAGTCATATGAAGATAGTATATATAAGTCGGCCGAAATAGAATCTATTTTGCATGAATATAGTAGAATATATAAACAACCCGAAACTACATTATGACCTCAATAGATTCCGATATTGATTATGAAGAGAGTTAACTGATCCCAAAATATTGGTATACAATATAAATAAAATGCATCATTTAGGATCTCATAGACCGGATATCTTTATTTTCCTGGTGTATTGCAGAATATTTCCACATTTTTATAACATCAAAGTACCACCCATACTACCTTAATACAACCTGAAGGACATAATAGAAATGTACGGAATGAAATAAAATAAGGACAATTCCGCATAGACAACAGGAGAAACAACGGCAGGGTGCGCAAAGAGCCATCTAACCAGTGGTGAGATGTCTACTCATCTTAAACGCAGGTAAAATGGTCCAGGCGGAGGAAATGTGTTAGCATTTTGAAGTAATTAACAGATCCAGTGGTATTGAATTGGAAATCATCCTATCTTACAGGCAATACTCAAACACTCTATATTCTATCTCAGGTCAGCGACATGGGAAAGCTAACCCATAAATTAACTAAAATATCGAATAATTAATGAGAATAAAAACAGACTTTTTAGAAATGTCAATTATCATAACCCAATATTGGATACTTATTAGATGTTATATAATAGCCACCTTAAAGAGAATAACGATTATGTAATATATATAAATAGAAAGAAATATATATAATATAAATGAATACAACTCATATATAATACACATTTAAAATCTTAGAAAAAATTCAATGACAAGCAATAACTGACAATTATAATACTCACGTTATATATAAAACGATGAATATTCTAGTATAGAGTGATATAAACTAACTGCTATATATACAAAAGTAAGTATCAACATAACCAGAGCACTACCAAAGTTGTCTGCGTATACCCAATTACACATAAATAGAGATACAGAGTGAAGTGTCTAAGAAGACAATGGAATCATCACGAGGCTAATCGTATAAGAGGTAGTATAAGAGAATAGCAAATAAGTTCCGGATAATCAATTACTGAAATTGACCAGTGTAATCTCCCACAAACAGTGTAAACGGAGTTAACTCAAAGTTAAAATGAAGTGTTATAATCCGAGGTGAGTAGTCCGTCCTTCAATAGAGTGTATTTAGATAAAGATTGCACAATACATCGTGTATTGCAAAGCAGCTTTAATATAAGTAGATAATGGAAGTGAATTTACATCTATTTACAATAAAGGGAGAAGAAACCAAAATAACAGAACATAATACTATTATAAGCTTATTCATATATACTCGTACTAAAGTAAGTAATAAAGAAATAAATATACTAATATATAAGAATTCAAATTGAAGATTCTGAGCTTTCAAAAAATTCTATAATATACTTACCATTAAATAAAAATTCACTCAAATATATTTATATTAAATATTAAATATAATATTTTTATATAATAAATAACTGTTCATATAATATAATATAGATCTTCATGTTAAATTATCAACTATTTTTTTTTCAATCTTATATTAATATGTAGATATAATATACTATAATAATATAATATATATATTATTGGAATGTCGTATATCATAGAATTGTGAAAAAAGTATCGATAAATACTACGAATAACCGATAATAATTTCGGCTAAAATCATTCGAGTACCTGAATAATCTCAACTATTATATCGCTATTCGGTTACCGCTATACCGATTATAGTATTATTTTCAAAGTTCTAGGTCATTCTTAGAGGAAAATAAAGAATAAATACATCGAGTGATCAATAAAAAAGGTGAATTTTTCTGTTGGAAATGTTTTTGATTAGCAGATTATATTAATTATAGTATATTGCGTAGTATAATAGTTACGATTCTCTACTCTCCTATATATATTCTCAGGATTTGCTGTATTACTACATCTGTATTATTCGTGCATAATTCAATAGTAGTATATTCTATATTTGCATGTTCACCCTAGGAATGAACTAATCATTGTGACGCACTACGTAGGCTTGTAAGAGTAACGTACTACTTCTGAGCATATATATATTACGTTCACAGCATATAAGACTGCGTCTGATATCTAGTAGTAAATCATGTATATGAGGAACTTTAGTAGATATCACATGTTATGATATACACAATGACCTGGATGATGTCTATTATCCATCTGAGATACAGTCGGATGGTCCGTCATTGTTCACCTATGTTGAAACTGAACATCTTGTATGACGAGTTTACTTGCCTAAGTTTTGTCCTAAGCTGTTGGCCTGTCCGAGGTGCCATGAAAAAATGACCTACTGGACCATTGACAAGAGTAACATTCTATATCAACAGAGACAGCAGAGCTGCGAGGCTCTTCCAGTCAGATTGTAACTTGTTAATTGCAGTGAAGTTGCAGGACCTACTACTCGCTATGGGACTTGCAGGGTGAGTGCGACCTGTTTACTGACACTTCCAAAGTAGCAGTTTAAAGCCATGTGTGTGTTACACAACGGCACAGTCTATGTTCGGTTCCCAGTAGGTATCTCTGAGTACGGATGGAGAGAGGAGTATTTGCAAAACTCAAGACAGGGAGCGCTAACAATCATCAGTACATGGATGCGTAAATAGCTTGCGCGATCCGCAAATGGCTATAAACATTTGCCATCGCTGTCAGCAAGCAGGTTTCATCCAAATTATCCCTGCTTCCTGTGCTATTGGGACAGCCGGCCGGCAAAGGATCACTGACCAAAGAAATGGCACTGAGGGAAAACCTCTGACGCATGGGACATAACAGTTCGTACTTGAACCCATTGTAGCAGATGAGAGAAGAACCATCAGCCTTACCTCACTTACACAGTAACAACATTGGTTTGGCATGACAATTGGCTAAGGCCCTGGACCAGATAGTGAATGCTTCCGCCCCAGATATATCTTCAACTTTCCTTGTCTAGGACCGAGAAGAAAAAAACAGCGCGCTCGGCAAATGCTGACGTCCCACAAACTACACACTCCCTCCGGCGTGATCTGCCTTTGCTACAACGAACTGGTTAGAGGCAAGAGCGTGTGAATGACTTTCTCAATGTACACAGACACTTTTCTGGGGATACAGGGAAAGCCGAGAACCACTAAACATTAGTACAGGAACTGCGTAGAACATTTTATCTCATTGACTGTAGATGAGTATTAAAGTCTGCACTATCTTACATTCTCACCTAAAGAAAATTTCCGGATAACCTAGGCGATTTAGTGTGATGAGCAGCCGTGAGCGCCTTCCATAATCGATTAAAGTTCATGGAAGGACTTACGCAAGCAAGGCGATATCAATAATGATGACCACGGTCATGTGGCTTATGAAGGAGACTATTCCACGACGCTTGCACAGTAGATCGCGCTACGAGCAGAAAGTTCCACTTACTATCGAGTATGTGTGACATTTAACTAAACCCAGTCCTTCTATGTACATCATTGTGTCCAGATACTCTTAGTATTCATAGTTGTATTATATGTTTAATATATATCTATCAAGACATGACTCATTCATTGCGATTTGTTCCTCCCTTCATAGTATCCAAAATATATAATAGTATACTTATTAATATATCTTATACTAATTATATATATACTAGCTCTAGTATAATATATCTATACTCTATAAATACTATATATATATATATACTATATATTATATATTATATTTAATAATATATATATATATCACATAATTGTGATAGACCGCTCTTGAAAAAGGTAAAAATCAAAATTTTACAAATCTGTGTTACACACAATATCTCACAAATGCGATGTGATATGCAAACCGATTACATTTTTGGAATCAGCATATAATCAATTGCAAAACC
>JABUQX010047604.1:0-29733 GCA_015478945.1 Trachelipus rathkii | reverse complement strand
CATATATTTTAACTATGTTATTTCTCGCACAAAAAAATAAACACAAGCTCTCCCCCCCGTTAAAATGCGAATAAACTGACTTAGTGTCTCTGACTCTCTATGTACAAGTAAAAGAAGGACATTACATTGACAAATCTAGCAACTCTGTAAAATTTGAACCTTAATTTTATATGAGAAAAACTTCCAAGTTGCTATGGAATATAGAAGCCAAACTGGCAACATATATAAAATACTATAGGAATTTGAATTCTTTATTTTCGTATGTTGCTATATTTGGTCTTATTTTTAAGAAATTTTTATAAAAATTGGCCAACGCATTTTGCACAAAAATTTTTTTTTAATTGAATATATTGAAATAATATGTCAGAATCTAGAACAATTAGAAGAAGGATCCTTTGTTATTTTTCTTAATTCATTCACTAATTTTTTTATGTACTAAATGTTAAAAAAAAATTCAGATCCCTTTACTTTGACAAAAATTTCATAAGGAAAATTCTATCAACATCCGATCCTGGCATTTTAATTTGGAGGGGCTGCAGCCAAATAGCCCAAGACGAGCCGCCACTGTAATATATATATATATATAATATATATATATATATATAAATATATATATATATATATAATAATATATAATATATATATATATATAGTATATAAATATTTAACTGTATATATCTGACCTCTGTGAAAGTAGAGTTAGATACTCAGTGGAACTAAATAAGTTAGTAGAATACATTCCTTATCTTTATTTATAAGGTTAATAAATTAAATGGATTGAATAAATATCTCAATGTGTTCATAAATGAAAATCAATAAAGTACATATTAAGTGCATAAAATTATTAACTAACAAGAGCCCGATTAAGTTTCACTAATATAAATGAATATCTATATCATAACAATTATAATATTCTTACAAACCCTTCTTATATTTCAAATTTAGTGTGAGTTATAAATTAATGTTAAAATAAACTCCCTATCACAAAATATATAATACAAATGTTTCTAAAAGCTCGATCAACGATAATATTCATTTAACAATAATCTTTCCGGCGTTTTATATATATAGTCAGATTTATTCCTAACGGCATCTCTCTTCTTAAATGTGAGGACGCTAACTCTTCTCCTTCACCTCGAATGCCAGCGCTAATCCCTTCGGGCTATCATCCATACAGTGAATCTCACTTTTATACATATCTTGAAAGTTTAAATATATACAAATAAAGGTCGTTTAGAAATTCCTCATACACACAATAAAAATAATAATTAAAAATTTTGACTAACAGTATGAAATCACCTGTTAGGTAAGTTAGTTGTTACAGCATGAGTATACTATAATTATTGTGAGAGCTATAAGGTAAATCTTGTCACCCATCACACTTTTTTTTTTTTAATTTTTTGTTATTTTTTTTTTATGTAAGCTCAAGTAAATTTTGAATCAAACTATATTAATAAAGATAATTTACTAAATTGACTATTCTTACTATATATTGTTGTAAAATTCATAAAATACATTCTATATTCCAATCCTGGGGCTTTGACACTATTTCAACTCCATTCTATCTACAAACCTTCTGTGGACATCTTTGTAAAGAACACGTAAATTGAATTTCTATTTACCAACTATTAACGCATTTGGCAGCATGCTTTTCGTCCACTAGAATTAGATAGAGGAAGTAAGATGATTTGAGACAGGTTAATTAAAAAGAGTATCAACTCAACTAGCTGTCTAACTATAAGAATGCATATGTCAGAAACTTAGGAACGCCCCCCCCTTTTTTCCTCTCTTTTTGTTTTCTTTTATATTATTAAATATTATATCTAATTTATTTTATTTTTTATTATATTTATTTTGTTAACACTATATTTTTTATTTGTGGTTTCAGCGTGTCCTTGCCGTCAGCCAATAACTAGATAAATCTTACATTCTCAAGTGTCTGTACTGCCTCTTCCCTGCTTTAGATGATAAACCGTTGATTCTTTATTTCCTAAATATCCCTGGAAAGGTTCTCCGGAGTATCTCTACTGCCAGTTAATTTCCAACACTATACTGTTTAGATTTCTATCATAACACGCACTTTCGCCTTGTGGGAGTTACTTTTGGAACCGAACCCACATTCTTATTTTTACTATACACAACCTGCTGACGCCAGAGAACTACGCAATCTAAAGCCAGCTAGTTTCTTCAAATAGGCACTTTGACTGACCGTTGCACTGAGTGCCTCCTTCTGCAACAAGCTTCCTGGCACTGATAGGTTCTGGCCAAACATAAGAACACTGGGAGTGACCCCTTGGTCATTTAGAGGGCTAATTCTCAAACAGTACAGTGCCAAAGGCACAATCTGTCGGCCATTTTTACCCTTTCATATTCTCCCTATCATTGATCATACACCTTAGTGTCACTATGAGAGCTTGATTCAGCCTTATCCACTTGGCCATTCACGTTTGCTGAATTAGGCGTTGTGACAATCTTATCTATGCCGAGTAGGTTACACACGTCATTAAATAATTTGGCAGTGAACTGGCTTCCCCGATCTGAAATGAGCCTTTTTATAGAGCCACAGAACGGAAAAATTTCGCTCACTAGTACATTTAACACCGAGTCGACCGTCGCCTGTCTAAGAGGGTAGGCGAAAGGATACTTACTAAATCTGTCGATAAAAACAAGCAGATAATTGAACCCCATACTATACGGGAGCTTACATAAGTCCACATGAAGGGTGTCAAACTTCTCCGAGACTTCTTTAAATCTGCCGAATTCTGGAGATATCTTCCTAACCCTTTTGTTTTTTTTGACAGACATCACAACTCTGTATAATTCTTCACTCTACCAGCATAAATTGAAACGAAATCCCCCTGTAGAACAGTCAAAGTCGTTTGAATTCCAAGTGATTTGTATTCATG
Source organism: Trachelipus rathkii (assembly GCA_015478945.1). Taxonomy (NCBI): domain Eukaryota; kingdom Metazoa; phylum Arthropoda; class Malacostraca; order Isopoda; family Trachelipodidae; genus Trachelipus; species Trachelipus rathkii. The sequence continues at coordinate 26,827 of JABUQX010047604.1, read as the reverse complement.
TATCTATTCTATGACATCATCCACCAGATTTTCGGTATTAATATCTAGAAGTGCCGGTAGAGATGTCAACCGCCAAGGACAGCTCCTTTTCCCGATGAGATGAACTCTTTATAACAAGGCCTTCAATCCATAGTTTCATTCCCCTTTATCAGGTCTTTTTATTGAAAACTATCAGTTTCTGCTCGATAGCATATTTCTCTGAAATAATACACCATCCTGATTTTTCTTCATTCATTCCATTCAATCCCTTTTTACTGTATCTTATAGTATTTATCACAAATCATCAAAGTCATATATCATCACCAGCTTCGCTTTACTATTATCATTGCCACTATTATCATTATTATTATTATTATTATTATTATTATTATTATTATTATTATTATTATATTATTATATTATTATTATATTATTATTATTATTATGATTATTATTATTTACTTTACCCTACCTATTATTTTATTACTATTATATTATTATATTATTATTATTATATTATTATTATCATTATTATTATTATTATTATTAATTATTATTTATTATATTATTATTATTTATTATTATTATTATTATTATTTTACTACTACCGCTTTTATTAATATTATTACTATATAGAATTGCCCAGCAATTCTTGTTCTTTTAACGTCCGATTTAAAAGACTTAACCCCTTCCTTGAGGAATTCAGAGAATTTAAGTCACCAAGCTCCTCCCCCAGTTGTAACCCTGTTTCCATGGCAATTTCTTTTGGCCACGCCCACTCCCCATTCTCCACACAAGCTACTTGCAATTGAAATTCCCCAGCCTCTATAATCTTATCTCTTTCGTTAGCCAATTCTGTCAAAATTATCGCCAATTTATTTTAGCTTAGAGACTAATTTAAATTCAACGTCAAAATTCGCAATAGAGTTCAATAAATTCATTCCCGAATATTATGAACTTTTGTGGCACTCTTTTTTGTATAAGCTGTGATTATCCACTGTTGTTGGTGCAGATATTAAACCCTCCTATTTGCAATTAGTAGCTATTTTTGTAAACTGTTGTACGCATAGCAGCTCCTTAACAACTGTGGTAGTGACCACCTCACCTCAGTCAGATGCACTATTAAAGTGCGAAAACCTTCGTCTGATCATTATCTTCTCCCATTAGGCACTGGCTATAGTGAGCTCGCTCACCTTCGTGCACAATAGCAACTCAGTTTTTTTCATCAGAGGATAATAGTGGCGCTTCACCATCGCCGCTTTAGCTTCCCTAAATGCCCGCTCAGTTTCTCTACCCCCCAAGAAATCTTTTTTGAGGAGGCGGGTTTCCCCTTCAACATTTTCGTTAAGAGGTTGCAATAATTGGGCCAGCCCCGGCTATATTAATTCGGCAGAAGTTATATAGACCGAGAAAAATGCTCTAAGTTGTTTGATAGTTGTTGGTTTTGCAACATTCACTACTGCATCGATCTTCTCCTTGCTAGGCCTAACCCCCTTCTCGCTAATGTTGAAACCTAAAAAATCTATTTCTCCGACTGCAAGCAAACATTTTTTTGGGGTTCATATAAATTTTCATATATTTCAATCTTTTCTAAAACCTTCTCCAACATCTGCCAACATCGCTCTTCAAGAGTCGACTTGCGATTAGTATATCCATCTAAGTAAACAAAACATTCTTTAAATCTCAAAGCAAGATCGACATGAGACGCTGAAAGGCACTAGATGAACAATTTGTGTCCTTGTATTAAATAGTTAAAAAACTATAGTAACAAAAGTCAAGTAATTGCTGAAATTCTTCTGTCTCCGCGCTGAGTGGTACGTTATAGTAAGCTGCCCAGGAGATCGAGGCCGCGTTACAACTGCAATGTTGCAATTGCAATATGATAAAAGGTAAGGTAAAGGCATGGGCCTATTGCGGACGCCGCGATTAATTCCCATTTGTAGCAAAGCACACACAAATGTACTCATTAACGTCGGAGTTGCGACGAAGCGTTGAATAAACGAATAAGCTCACATTCTCTCGCTCCAACCCAGACTCGAAACCTGGGCCACCTCGTTTGCTAAGCGAGTGCTCTACCACTAGTTGCAAGATGATATCCTTAATCTTAGGCAGAGTAAAATTGTCAGAGGTTGATCTTTGGTTTAGAACCTCAGGTCAACGACTAAACGAACTCTGCCATCCGACTTTGGCAAGAAACTAGCCGGAAAACCCCAATCGCTTTTCCCCCGCGAAATGACCCCCCGAATTAATAACTTATGATTTCCTCCCTTGGCTCCTTCAAAAAGATGTGGGGCTTATGCTGCTATCCTTAACTGTATCGGCGTGCCACTAACTTCAACATGGTATGGATAATTTTCTGCCAACTCGCATAAAATTCTCTCCTTCAAAGGACATTCTTCTCTTTTCTCCCCTCCCCCCCCCCTTTTCCCCTCATCAACAGTGCAATCTTCACCCCCCTCCAATAGACAACTTTACCCAACTCCCCTCCCCATATAGTTTCACCCTGACTATCTGGGTTGTGGACATGAGCGACAAAGTCCGTTCTCATCCTGTCAAAATAAGCCACGCTCCCTTCTTCCGTGTAGCTTTTTACCACCTATAAAGCTGCCATCTCGACGAGCGTGTTCAATTCTTTAAACGTTTAAATTACCGTGCTCCATAAGGTCTCTCTAGGAAATCAAGACTTGGGTAACTTTTGCTAATTAACGTTAATTAATTTCATAGTGCAAACGCGATAATTTAAAGAAGACAGCGGTTAGATGGGAAAGATAGAATTAATCGAAGCTGCTATAGAAAAGTCAGAGAGCTTCAATTACATGAGAGAATACTACGTAATTCGTACTCGGATCTAATACAATAATGGCATTTAAAGTCATGTGAATCCATGTTTTTTAGAAAAGGACATGCCAGACGCTCTGAAACTTATGTCTGCAGCGTATGCAGCCGTCGTAAGATCTCGCCTACCAGGTCAATTAGTATCAAATTTTTTTTAAATATTGGATACAGCACTCCATTCCGGCCCTGGCACTTCCATCGGGGCCCCTCCTTCATCTAATTGAAGCACTTAAAAGCTAGGCAACTCCCACAGTCTAATAAATAAGTCTCATTATTAAGTCTATCAGTATTAATACCAATTTGTTGAAATCGTCCCTTTAATTTTGCAACAACTCCAGTCCGAGTGCCAGATACTCCCATACAGTATAAAACCAGAATACAAGTCACACTGCATTTTCTTAAATTTAATGATCCCTATGACTGAATCGAAGAGAAGAACTCTTCATCACTAAACTACATTACATTCATTTCAGAAAGGGGTTTTCGCCCCTTTCATTAATTACAAATTCATTTTTATCATTTATTTCTATTAGCAAGTATGGAGTCACAAATCTGAATCGTCTCTACTCCCTCTTCCTCCCCACCCCAGTGACTGGAGTGGGGGAGCAGGTCAACTCCGTTGGGGGAGAACAGCGACTCATTCACAAGCCTATTGCTTTCAAAGTAATTATAAGAATTTACAAAACCGTTATCGCCGATCACTATGGCTATCATCTAATTCGACATCATTTCTTATTATATTATTGTTATTATTCGTTATTATATCATCATGCATTGAGTTACAATTAGAAGTTGAAAAGGACTCTACCCCCACCGACTCAGTGAATCATTGAGACTTCTGTGGGGAGAGGTTGACTCACTAGGAATCCCCCTTCCTGCCATTTGAGTCACAATCTCGTTTTCAGACTCATTGTTTAATTACTTCCCTTCTGTCTCATGATCATACTTTACAAGTAATGATACCTACTCCATTAAATCTATTATATACATTGACATTCATTATACCACGATTAATATAATCCCCATTATTAAAAAAAAAAAATACCTATTATTATTATAGCTATCATGATTGACATTATCCACCATTATCATAGCAACCATTGTAGCAATACGATCTTTTTCCATTATTCAAGTATAAGTGATAATAATTCATTCCAACATTATACGACTACATTATACTAATGTCTTCTCTATTATACAATTATTATGATGTATTAATTATTAAAATGACTACTGTAAAACCCATCTCTATCAGGATTACCTGTATAATTAATATTTCCCCTCCCAAAATTTAATCTATTCATATAAAAACTGCAGCGCAAACAATTATGAAAAGTTTTACTTACAGAAGCATCATTATTCCCCCACAGATTTACCCCCATTTGGCCCGGGAGTCGTCTCACGGACCAACCTTCCCGTTTCCCTGTCTTGGGATGTTGGAATTCTGCTGTGGAAGTGGGGGAGTCGCCGGGGGTTGCGAAATTAAGGCGTACATTGGGCAATATCGACCTTCACATCTAAATGAACGATGCAAGTAGCGCTTGTGGAACCTACAGAGGCCTTCGGTACTTGGGCCAGTTGCAACGTTGTCATATGCGGATCGGTTGAAGTTCCTTCCCCTGGATTCTTGGTCATTGTTGGGGGTGGGGGAGTTTTTCGAATTCTGACAGATCGTCTTCGCGAGCTCTATCACGCTCTTTGCGAGTGATCTCATTTCTTCAGCCGACTTTTCATGAGAGATTATTAACCGGCTTATTTCTCTCTCTTGTACTGAAGTCTCTCTGTTAGGTGGCTTGGTGACTTTATCTTCTGCTGGTCGTACGGCGTTTACAGGTTGCCATTCGGCCTCCCACCGGCGGGGTTGGCAAGCACCGCTTTGGAGAAAAATTTGTTAAAAAGTCGTCGGCGATTCTCTATTAATCTTTGTTTGTAATTTTGACGCCATAGCCTGACTCTTCCCTCGATCGTTGCATTTCATTAAGCGTTAAAGATATGGTCGTCTGTCGGAATCCATTCAAGGGCAATCAAATCGTTGAAGTGGGGATGGCATTAGGGGAGGACCCTTCTTCCTTCTTTTTTGTCCTAAGGGGGTGGGGGAAAGATGACTCAATTGGTTGCCCACTCCGTGTTCTCCTTTGGGTTTCGCCTTCAGAACTCCGTCTCGTATTGCGGACGAGTCCCCTTCTGTCATTACCCCTTTCGCCGGGGGGACTTCTGGAAGATGTGATGGGTCTTTATGATAGACCGAGTCACAAATCACACTCTCTCACTCTCTCACTCCTTTTAGACTTGGCAGTTCTTTAGCAGGTTTTCCCTTTCTTTTCTATTTTTTTTATTTTTTTTTTGCTTTGTTTAGGGGAAAGTTTTATGCCTATTGCGACAGGGTTTCTTATTTCACTGCTTTTTTCGGGGAGTTTGAACTGTTTTATTTTATTTTATATTTTTTTTGTGTGTGTTTGTGTTTTGTTCGGCACTTTTTTTCTACTTCACTGTGTAAAATTTTTGTTTATTATGATTTTGTGTTTGTTTTCACTTCACGTCTGTATATTGGATGTTTGTTTGTTCGAGTCACTCTAAAAGGGGCACCATTTCTTTGTATTAACCCTTGAAGAGTTAGATACAGTGGAATAAAAAAGAGTAATTACTTCTTATCTTTATTGTTTAATGTGTGTAAAAATAAATGGAATTGAAAGTGATTAGCTGATGTTCAAAATAATCAATAGTACATATTAAGCAAAAATTTTTACACAGAGCCGATTAAGTTCACTAATAAGAATCTATTATCATACACAATTGCAGTTCCGGCTCGTGCGATTTAGTTAGCAAGGGAGGCTCCGTAAGCATTGATTATGTATAATATTGTATAAATATTTATATAATTCGTGTCAGAAGCTATATAAACATTGTTATTATATATTGTAAGGTATGTATTATTTTATATTAATTTATTACTCACTATATATTGATATAAGAATAGTGAGTGAGTTTTAAGATACATAATATATTATCTATCATAATTGGTATATGACTAGTCCATATCACTGCGGAACTGCATCCTCACCTATACCCATAAATAATTTTCAACTAAGTCTATAACTAACATAAATAAGCTATTTTATTTATCTACTTATATAATCATTCACTTACTCTCATTCTATCTATGTGTAATCCACATACATAACTACTACTCTCTCTCGTTTGTACTATCTCTTCTTTCATAACGACACCCTGTTGGCTTCCCACCCTCCCCACATACCGGGTGATATCGGGGTGCTCGTATTCTAATATATTATAATATAACCTCTATAGTAGTCATCTTACTGATACTATAAATAGATGCTTTATGTGTCGAAAATGTTACTTTTTCTCTGTCCGCTCACACTGTCTCCTCGTCGCGCGATCACGTATCTTAGGTCTTATTTTCCTATGCTTTCCAGTGTTACTTTTATTCAGTTATTTTTTTCTAGGTTAAGATAGGTTAGTTAGGTTAGGTTAGGTAAGGTTAGTTAGGTTAGATTAGGTTAGATCAGGTCATGTCAGGTCTAAGAAAAAAAATTCATTTGGGGCCCAGAACATTTATTTATATATAAGGAGAGGGGAACTTAGAAATTTGTTTTTTGATCCGAGCTCCCGTTCCGTTTTAGATAAGCTGATTACTATATTATATATTAATATAATTATATTATATATATATTATTATAATATATATATTATATATTAAATATATAATATATATTATAATTAATTTATATTAATAATTATAATATTTATATATTTATATTAATTTAATATATATATTAATATATATATTATAATATTAATATATGATATAATATATATATATAAATAATATATATATATATATATTATATAATAATTACATTAATGATGAAAATGTTATGGTAAACATGGAAGAAATTGCAAAAATAAATAATCTCGCAAACTTATATATAAGAATAAAATAGTGAAGAGTTTCACAACAAAAGAACAAAAATATCCTGTCTAGGTATACAATTCACATTATTAGTTTCCAACTCTTAGCTTCTAACTTCGAGACTTAGGTATTCTACCTAATGTAGAAACATATCTCCACGCGTCAGATTTGTATTTACATAAGTAAATAGTTCATTCAGGCGTGATCTCAGAGATACTTAGAGAATCATATATTTGGCAACAAAAGATTTTATTGACTAGTTGATGCCATTTATTTTCTAGTGATGGAAATTAAAATATAAATATCAGGGGAAACACGGGGGAAAAAAAAAACTGGGTTTGTATTTTACTTTATATAATTTTAAATATATATATAGTATATATATATATATATAATAATTATATATATATATATATATATTAATATATAGATATATATATATATATAATATTATATATATATATATATATATATATATTATATATATATAATATATATGATGGAGGAGAGAGAACGAGAGAGAGAAGAGAGAGAGAGAGGAGAGTGACGAAGAGAGGAGAGAGAGAGAGAGAGAGAGAGAGAGAGAGAGAGAGAGAGAGAGAGAGAAGAGAGAGACTGAGAGAGAAGAGAGAGTCACAAGAAAAAAAAAAATGCTGCTTTTAGTTTTGACTTAGTTCTGAAATTTTTTGGGGGGGCTGCAGTTCCGCAGTGCCTAACGAGCCGCCACTGATACAATGTGATCTTCAAACCCCTTCTATTTCAATTTAGGGTTAAATTAATTAAACACTCCCTTCACAAATTATAACAATGTTTCTAAAAGCTCGACACGATAATATTCAATTTAACAATAATCTTCCGGCTTTTAATAATGCAGATTTTTCCTAACGCATCTCTCTTCTTATAATGTGAGACGCTAACTCTTCTCCTTCCCTCGAATGCCAGGCACCCCTCGGGCAGCATCCACAGTGACTCACTTTTACATTTGAAAGTTTCAATACAAAAAGGTCGTTAAGAAATTTTTCTTACACAATAAAATAATAATAAATTTGAAAACAGGAAGCTTTTTTCGAGTAGTGTTACAGGTGTATATAACAGGTATACAGAGCTATCTTGCCCTACTATATAGATTATACATATATAATTATATATATAAATTATAATTATATAGTATATATATATTTATATATTATATATATATTATATATATATATTATATAATATAATATATATATATATATATATATATATATTATACATATATATAGTTATATTATTTAAGAGTAAACATTATTCATTTATTTGATTACAAACTTAAACATAAGTAATTTATATAAAACTTATTTGTAAATAAAACTTAACTTCGTTACTAAGAATTGAATATATAAAAACATACTTTAAAAGATTATTGTTTATTAAATACTTCGCTTTTGTGGAGTTTAATTTAATTAACAGAGTTCGTTAGAATTAATAACGAAGTAACCTAAAGGTTAAACAACACAACCTTGAGTCGAGTTGGTGAATTTCTACTTTGGGTTGACAAATTAAATTTACATCATCGAAAACCGTTACTAGATTGTTATCTTCTGAATTTAAGATCATCGTATTTCAACTTTGCGTTTACCAGCTTTACCAACTTTGATTTAGTTAACATTTTGGAATCTTGCCTTATATATGTTTATGGTTAACATTATATATATAAAAAAAGATCTTCTCCATTGAATAAGGCATCATATTTTGTCTTCCATGTCGTATTATTGAGATAAATATTTTAATTTAAAGAACAAGTTTGAATACGAGAGTATAGAATAGATAACCTGTGTGTGAAATAAAGGACAAATAAATAAAAGACTATGCGAGTTATTTAATGAATAACTAATAAATAAATAAAAATAAACTTCGTAAATAATTTATAAATTAAGATCGTTAAAAAATAAAAGTATATATTTATTTAAATTTATATAAGCGTAAAATAAATCGAAATAAATTAAGAACCTTTCGAAATAAAAAGATAGTAAAATATAATAGATAAAGAAAATAAATAAATAATGAAGAAAGAAATGAAATCAAGAGATACGTAATAAGATTTATTAAAAGCAAAACTCAAGTCAAGTCCAATTAAAAAACAATATTGTAAAATTTAAAAATCATAATAGTCGAAGTCGAATACCGCTAAAAAAACAGGCGAAGTAAAACATTAACAACAGATCTGCAAAATAGATATAAATATTTATAGTACGAATTAATAAAGCAACAGGGAAATTAAATAAGATCTCATAACGAATATTCGAAATAAAACAAAAAATTAAATAAGTAAAATATAAAGAAAAGAGTTAAAATAAAGCTACGGAATACGATTTATTACGAAACCATTTTAAATAAAGTTTAGTATTAAGCAAGAATATTTATAAGAAAGAATAATACGTTTAAAAATATAGCGAAATAAAATAAACTGTAAAATAAAGAGAACTAGTGTAAATTTAAATAAAACGAAAAATATATTTATTGGTTATAATAATAAGATAAGATTAAAAAAAGAGAATAAAAAATAAGACGACAGTTTTAGAAACACAATGCAATGTACGATCATTCGAGAAACTTTATTTATTAATTATATTATTGATTATACATCTATTTATATATTTATTTATAACATCATTAAACACATCTGTAGTAGAATCAGCATCAGGTTAAAGCCACTATACAGCCAATAGAGTTGCTACTACATCGCACCTAAAAAAATAGAGTATCGGTATCTGCCTCTTTTCTGTACGGTACACGCCTAGAAATATATATATTATATATATATAATAATATATATATATATATATATATATATATATATATATATTATATATAATATCATATATTATATTATATAGTTGTTTTTTCAAGTTTTAAAATTTTTATATAGCTATTAACTTATATATTTTAGATGTTTATATTACATTAAAAAATATGATTTCCTTTTTTTTTTTGTAAAATTTCGTGTATACTTTTTTAATATATATAATAAAATGCTTGAATAACACTGGATGACAGAAATTTGTTAAATGGATCATTCCATGAACGCTGTTTCTTATGTTATTTTGGTACGTGAAACGATATATCAGAAATGTTGCACAACGGGCTTAGTTTTTTTTTGTAATTTTACATATTTTAAAAAATATAATTCACAGAGTGTAAAATGTCGTGTTTTGATACATATATTTTTCTCGATTTCTAATGAACAGAGTGAACTCAGCCATTTAACGTATAACAAGTAAGAACCAGGAATTAGATAAAATAAACGCAACATGATAAAAACATGTTTAGCGAACTCGATAAAAATAAACCTCGGTCCGACGTTTTTCATGAGTCATTTGCCTTCAGTTTGTATCTGGATGTTGAAATGTGAAGGTGTGATATTAATATATTGTTGATATATATATATATATATATATATATATATATATATATATATATAATATATATATATATATATATATATATATATATATATATATATATATATATATATATATATATATATATATATATATATTATTTTTTTTTACATATATAATATATATATAATATATATATATATATATATATAATATATATACGTTTAAATTTTTTTATTTCACTCACAAATAAGATACCTTTTTTAAAATGCCACAAATTTGTAAAAATGATCCAAACAAATTTTGTTACATTTGTGGTGAGGTAACGTTGAAGTCCCAAATGAAGAATATTACTCCCTTAATAAAAAAAACATATAAACTTTATTTTGAAATTAAGCTTGGTGATCAAGATAAATCTTGGGCACCTCATATTTGCTGTGCGTCTTGTGTAACATTACTTAGTGGTTGGCTTAACGGACAGTCCAGACATATGCCATTTGCAATTCCAATGGTATGGAGGGATCCAAAGAATCACCCAATGGACTGTTATTTTTGCATTAAAAAAATTGCTGGAATAACAATCAAGACCAAGAAGACCATTAAATAGCCAAACCTACCTTCGGTTATTAGGCCTGTTCCCCACAGCGAAGAGCTTCCTATCCTTGCACCACCTGAAATGTGTAATCTTTCCTGTCAGAAAACTTCGACCGAAGAAGATCTTACAAATACGTCCAGAAAAGATGGACGACTTTGAAGACCTTAAGCTGGCGTTTCCGAAGGCCTGAGGCAGCCCGTAGTGCAAAAATCGACTCGAAACGCTTCGAATGAAAAACATTACAATTAACCAATCATGAAGAACAGAAAATTTGATACCTGGAAAACGGCTGAGCCCGCACCGTGGACACTGACAATTGTAAACAATTACTCTATACTTATATGTATCTATTTTATGAAATGATTACGATATATTTAGTATCCTTAATATAAAAGTTAAATAAAATATAAAAACTCTGTGTGCAAGCCCATTTCCGTACACATGTTTTGTTAAAGAAATATTGTGTCTGTAAACGAAAGTAATCCTTCCGCCCCTTCCCGTTACTAATTCCCGAAAAAATGAGAGGATTTTAACAACGGGCGCCTGACTGTGACGTTAACATGAAAAGGCGGCAAAACGGGCGCTGAAACGATGCATGTTGCCCGGTGGTTGCCCGCCGCTGCCAGTCGGGCTTCTGTGGAAAGCGCAGCTCTTTATATGATGGAATGTCAACAGAACCTCATAGAAATTATTCAGCATGAACTCAATGATCTAGTTGCGTCTTTCGCGATCGATCATGTCAAGAAATAGGCAGAACTATTTGGCATCTATAATTAAAGGGTTGGAGGAATCTCTAGAAGGAACTGCAAATTTCCTTTATCGGGACGCGAAGAAGATGCCGACGCTTTTTCTCTGTAGACGGCAATTTAGTGTATTGTACTGATGTTGATTCATTAGTGAGAGAATTAGGAGACTGTCATGATCCTAAGGAATGGAGATTGTTTATAGATTCTTCTAAACTCAGTTTAAAAGCAGTACTTCTTCATAATGAAAATGTGAAACCTTCGACTCCTATTGCCTATGGAACCCATATGAAAGAGACCTACGACAACATGGAAATTTTGTTATCGAAAATATACGATACAAACAGCATTCTTGGAATATATGCTGCAATTTAAAAGTTATAGCACTTTTGTTAGTCCAACAAGGACATACAAAATTTTGTTGTTTCCTATGGGAGTGGGATAGCAGAGAGCAAAAATCATTTGTCAAGAAGCAATGGCCTAAAAGAATTCCTTATACCTGGAAATAAAAATGTTATTTTTTCAACCACTTGTGAAACCTGAACTGGTATATATTTCTTCCTCCTTTGCACATCAACCTCGGGGTTAATGAAAAAATTTTGTAAAAGCGATGGATAAAAGTGGTCCAGGTTCCTATACGTAAATAAGAAATTCCCTAAATCAGTGAGGCTAAAATTAAAGAGGTATATTTGTAGGCCCACAAATAAGGGAGTTAATGAAGGGACCATCACTTATATGAAGCTTGAATAATATGAAAAACTGCATGGAGATCCTTTAAAAAGGCATAACTGGGTTTCTAGGTAATATTAAGGCGACAAATATATAGACATAGTTCCGAACTCTTCGAAATTATAAAGCAATGGGATGTAACGTCCCTAAAAATACATTTCATTCATTCACACTTGGACCTTTTTCCTAACTGCAATCTAGGCACTATAGGATGAGAGGTGAAATGATTCCACCAAGATATTTCAACTATCGAAAAACGTTTTCATGGAAATTGGAATCCAAATATGCTTGCAGACTATTAGTTGATGACTTAAAAGGGATGTTCCTCAAGCAAACTACAGTAGAAAATCTTCAAAATCTTACATTTTAGAAGTATATAAGTGAGTAAATTAACTAAAGCTTATTATTTTATAACAATATTAAATTTTTAATTTTTAATTACAAAAAAAGCTGCCCATTACAACAAAATGGTATGCAAATTCGGAATCAGCGCACAAAACTCCATAAGAATCACCCATTTTTACTCATTTAACAGACAAAAAGTCAAATTTTGTTGTCCAGTGTAATCGTTACAAAATAATATCGATAAATAATAAATATTGATGTATCGAGAAGTTGAAACACATTTCAACAGTTATTCTTCATCCTTAAATACAAATAAAGCTAAATATATTTTTAGTAGCATTATTCTTTATATATTTTTTGTGAAGATTTACATTTAAAATGTAAGTGAATTGTTAAAAAAAACTTCAGAAAAATTTTTGATACTGATTTTATAAATTAAAAGTTTATAGTTTAAGTTCAATAGTTACGTTAATGTTAGTCACCTCAGCTATAATGCCAGCCAAGAAGACTTCTACAGAAATGTCAAAATATTCCAATTTTTTTTTTTAATGTTAATTCCATAAACTCAAAAATGTTAATTTGGACATTTCTAATATTTTAACTTGAAAAAGACCATTCAATGATAACAGTTTTATATTATAATACAAAAAGGTTAGACTGAGTTATATTTAACTTTAAATCTTTTAAGAAATATTAGTATCTCTCTGATATTTGTAATTTTAAAAATTTATTCTAGGGTTGTGAAAAAAACAGTTTTTTTTAATTTGTTTTTTTTTTGAAAAAAACACGTTTTTTTAAAACAAAATGTTTTTTTTGTTTTGTTTTTTTAAAAATTAGTCTTTTTGTATCATTAAGATGTTTTAACATTATTACAGCAGTACCAATTAACCCTTCTAGGCCTAATATTGACTATTAATAAAGATTTTATATATATATATATATAAAATATATATATATATATATATATATATATATATATATATTATATATATAATATATATATATATATAGTATAATATAATATATTATATATATTATATATATATAGTAAAAATTCAATCTTTAATAAAAGCCTATATATTCGATATATCGAACTATATCGATATATCAAGTATTGGATATATCAATATAATTTCGATATATATATATATATATAATATATAATATATATATATATATGTATATATAATTATATTATATTATATATATATATATATATATATATATATAATATTATATATAATATATATATATATATATATATAATATACCTATATAATATTAATTATAGTATATATATATATTATGATATATATATATATATATATATTATATATATATATAATATATATATATATATATTATATATATATATAGTAAATCTTGTGTTCTACCTAACAAAACTTTATCCTAACCTATACTTAATAGCCCCCAAGTAGCCCTAACCTAATGGATTATGTAAGCCCCCAAGTAGCCCTAACCTAATGTATTATGTAAGCCCCTAATTTAGCCCTATCCTAATGGATCATGGAAGCCCCCAAAGTACTACCTAACCTAATGGATTATGGAACCCCCAAGTTCGCCCTAACCTAATAGATTATGAAATGCCCACAGTTTGCCCTAACCTAATGTATTATGAAAGGGCCGAACTAGGTAGACACAGATCTATCTATCTATCTATCTATCTATCTATCTATCTATCTATTATCATTCCATCCATTCTATCTGTCTATCTATTATCTATCTATCTATCTATCTATATCTATCTTTCTTCTATCTATCTATCTATCTATTTATCTATCTTATCTATCTATCTATCTATTTATCTATCTACTCTATCTATCTATCATCTATCTATCTTATCAACAAAATCTATCAATCTATCTATCTATCTATCTATCTATCTATCTATCTATCTATCTATCTATCTATCTATCTATCTATCTATCTATCTATCTATCTATCTATCTATCTATCTATATCTATCTATTCTATCTATCTATCTATCTATCTAATCTATCTATCTATCATCTATCTATCTATCTATCTATCTATCTATCTTATCTATCTATCTATCTATCTATTATCTATCTATACTATCTATCATATTATTCTATCTATCTATCATCTATCTAATATATATTATATATAATGATATATATATATATATATATAGTATACTATATATATATATAATTATATATATATTATATATAATATAATATATATATATATTAATAATATATATAGAGAAGAGAGAGATGAGAGAGAGAGAGAGAAGTTCATCTCACGGTTTAATGTAATTTCTTGCAATAGCTTTGCAAAAAAAAAAAAAAAACATCTTTTTGTTTCATTGATTTTGAATACAATTTGTCATTGTAAAATTCCTAAGCAAGATATTTCTTTTTCTGGCAACGTCTCCGTATCTCTAATTTAACTAAAAAATAAAATACATTGCTTTTCATCTCGTAATTACAATTTTTGCAACGTTTCACTTCTAAAATAAATACACAATAGTCTATAATTGAAAAAAACTGCTATTATCATGACCAGTTGCAAATAAATTATACAAAATTCATCTTCAAAGTTTGCACAAAATTAACAACTAAACACACATGCTGCCTCCATGTTTTTAAAAAAATTTTTCAAATAACTAGGTTTCTGCTATATAAATAGTCCAGTAATGCCAGACAGGCTATGAGAAATTACCCACTCTCTTGACCGAAAATACCCTCTTAAAAGAAAAATTACCCTCTAACCCGAATATATTATTATTATTATATATATAATATATATATAATATAAATATATATATATATATATAATATTATATATAATATATAATATACAGTATACGCTGTCTACAGTATTACCTATATATATATATATATATTGTGGTAGGTTTTTGATCCCCACCACAATATAGAGAATATGACTCACCAATAGTATCTTGATGCAGTCCCTATTCTTCTGGGGAGGATCCAACTCTGACCCCGGTGTTGGATTTCTATGGATGGATCTCTCTCCTGGTGGGTGACTTCTTCGATCTATTTATTTAAGGCGTGGAAGCGTACAGCTCTTATCGCAGCTGCACCTATTTAAGGAAATTCTGCTCTGCTTATCTTTTTACTGTGGGAACTTTGGAATGTAGCTTTATTTTATTGGATTATTACCTTCTACTTGAATATGTCCATTTACTTCGATCTGCGTTTAGTTATCTGTTAAGGGAAGGATATTGAATCAGATTGCTCTGTAATCCACGTAAATTATGTCCAATGTTGCAGTTATGACAATATGGCAAGGAAAATCAATGCGTTTGGAATAATACTTACTATCTAGACAGACTCGGGTGTTTACTCTAACCTACCAACCTTCGGCTGCTTAGGAAATTAATAACTCGCTAAACAAATCTATATATATATAATTGAAAAGAAACTAACATTTATTACATAGACATATAAAAGCTTTCCAAATAGGTATTATATTATTTGCATTTATATATATATATATATGTATACATATATATATACTTAGAAAAAAATCAGTAACTTGATATATGTGGCTATTGGCCTGATAGGGTGATAATGGAAATGGAATCTAGAAAAAAAATCAGTAACCTTGCATATGTGCTATTGGCCGATAGGGTGATATGAAATGAAATGAAAAGGAGGAAGTGAAATGATAGGGAATAATTAATTAAATAATGGATTAACAATCATAATGGTGATAATAATAATAATAATAATAATAATAATAAAAATAATAATAATAATAATAATAATAATAATAATAATAATAATAATAATAATAATAATAATAATAATAATAATAATAATAATAATGAGAATAATAATAATAATAATAATAATAATAATAATAATAATAAAAATTAATAATAATTAATAATATAATAATAATAATAATAATAGTAAAAATTAAAATTATTTCAATATACGGATCTCATAGTGAGAATAATATTAATTAATATATAATAATAATAATGACGTCATCCAGTGGAAATATTTATATTTTACAAAAAAAATGTTATGGCAACCTTTGGTTGCGTCAATTTATGAGAGTCAGATCCTATATGATTAGAACAGATACAAAGGAATACTTAAACCTTGCTAAGAAAAATATTCCTTTCAATCAACTAACTACCTTAGCAATTGCCATTTTTTCTTGTGGGGGTGGCGGTGAATTAATGAAGACAAGTTGTTGACCCTTAGGGACACCTTTGGTGATTCTTTTAACTTTCTTGATGCAGTAGCAAAATCCATCTTGCCACACAAGAACTGGGAAACTTAGAAAAGACAGTACACACACTGGTCACAGAAAGATAGTCCCTAAACCACTATCCCCTAAAACTCTGGCCTCCCTCTTGAGACTCATCAAATGATGAATTTCCTGTGGAATGTCATTTCAATTTCAATTCAAAACATATAAATCAAAATTGACTTTGATCCCATTAAATAAATTACAAGATGAAAGACATTGGTCCTGAATTTGCAAGACTTAAGATTATAAGATAGCCTAGAATTATTAGACTTTTCGATGGACTTACATTATTATTACCTTGTATTTCCCGCTTTACGCTACTACGTTAAGTCTCTCATAGGAAAAATATTTGCTTCTAAACTTCTTACCCCAAGCAAAAACAAAAAATATAACTTTTAGTTACGCTTAATCTAAGGGACAAACGGGTTTCTCACTGGTCGATATCCTCTTGGTTTCAGACTTCTTTACTTGATGTTAAATGTGCTTTCAATTTTTTTTTGTCGATTATGTGATAATTCGTCTTGCTGGTAGGATCGGAATTTATTTTTCAGATTTTATCTGATGATCTATATTACTTCCTTTTATAAATTATCTTCTTCCTCACTTTCTCGGTCAGTGATAGATCTGTGTTTGTCTTTATTCTGGTTTAATTCTATCTGGTTGGCGATGGGAGAGAAAAATAGAATGAAATCTGCCTTCATTCCGATCCCCACACCCGTCAATTCCAGTATTGACGCACATGATTTGGCTTTATCACCCCTTCATCATCTAGGTAGTTTTTTTTCATCAAACTTTCTTCCTTTTATCCATCAAAAAAAATATTCTTGTGTTTTACTCCTCTCATGAGGAAAACAAAAAAAATAAACATCAACTAAATTTTCTTTTTCAAAAAAAATCAAAATAAACTTTCTTTTGTTAAAACCTGACGAGTAGACCTTCGGTCTACTCGTTCAACATCTGTTGAATTACTTCTTTCACCTCATCCAGGGAAAGAGCTGGGCCAAAGGCCGACAGGTACCCTTGCGAGTGTACAAGGAAGTCCTGCAATCTTCCCTTTAAAACTGTTTTTGCCTCCCTCATTCCAACAAGAGACCCTTCAGCGACCCTTGGGGTAGGCATTTCAGACGCAGGACGTTGTGCTCTGGGTTCTTCGGGCCTTGGATATGGGGTTGTTCTTACCCTCCGGCGAACGACGGACCGACTACGTCGCTCCACCACCACATCCGCCGTTCCCGTTTCACCTAAGGTGCGAGGGTCGATATCCCCGAATCGTATTGGGGAATGTCTACTTTGACGGGGGGTTGATGTCACCACCTCCTCTTCTGCCGAGATGATGGAGCTGAGCAAAACTGGCTGTTCAGGTATGGCTCGGCTCGCCACTGATGAACTCGTGGATGGTATCGCGGATGGCGAGGATCGATCATGTCTACTTGGCTCCTCCTCTCCACTTATCTCACTCAAAATCACCATATCCTCTAAAGGAGTTCTGATTCTTTCAACATCCGGTGAAGTTGCCAAAGGAGCCACCGGTGTTGGTAAAGGAGTCGCGGTTGAGGCCGAAGCTGATGCTAGTGTAGGGGCTGCAACTGGAGCTGGCGCGGGTGCTACTCTGGAAGATGGTACTGGTGCTGGTGCTGCAGCTGAAGCTGATGCTGTTGCCTGTGCTATGCCAGCCAACCTCAATTGCTCCCCAAAAACTCCGGCCCCTCTCATTCTTTTAAAGAATTTCTGACTGAGGGCATGAGTGGGATGCATTCCATCCCTCAGAAAACTCCGTTTCCCCAGAGCATGTATCTCCCCTCCTAAAAACAATTTTGTCTTCTCCTTCTGTCCCCACATCTCTGTGACAGCGTACATTACAGGATATGATGTCTTTCTGTGCCACTGCACTTCCTGCGTCCGTAGTTGTTTAATATTTTCATGCATCCTCCTTGCTTGTAAACTCAGGAGATGGTCGGAATACTCAACAGCTTTGTTATAGACTTCCTGTATACGCTGGGGATATTTCCGCACCAGCTGTCTGTTGTATTCCACCAAGTCTAGGAATGGGGGAATAGCCAATATTACTTCCATATGTGGATTCAACCTCTCACATCTCCTCGAGAATCGCGAAAAACGCCGCGCAAAATCGTCAATCTGAAATCCAAAATTGGCTACAGTGACAGTATGCAATCCAGGTCTTGATGAAAAGTGAGGATCCGGCAATTCAACCTTTTTATATGCCTCAGGAATAATGGTGAATACCACCATGTGGGTATACTGGGGTTTTACAACCATATCAAGTTTATCATGAAGCCAAGCCAATCCCTGTCCCGGGTAGGCTTCGAAGGTGACCTCCGCTCCAGGCAATAAGTCTGAAGTATACGCTTCCTTCAAATCTTTCACCCAAGAGTGTCCCAGAACAAGTATCTGTAAAAGATTTTAATAAGATTATTAATTATGAGTTCATTACTTTTATAAGTTTTAATTGTTAAATATTTTGTTAATTTGTTTATTATCTTTTCTTTTCAAACATTTTACTTATTAAAAATTTACCTATAAAAAATCTCTATTTCCTAAAGTTTACTTTTTATTTCGTCCCTTCCTTTCTAACAAGAAGGGGAAAACTATCGGTAGATCTTGACAAGCCCCTCGCGATCGAGTATATGGACGTGCCTCGCTTGTTTGTTGGGAAGTGAGCTCCGTTAGCCGATTACCTAACCTATCATCTATGCCCTCAAACCCCTCAAAAGATAAATCATCAGGAGGAACTTGTCTATCCTCTTCATTTTGTTCATGACTTAATTGCGTCTCTCCTTCTATTTCCTCAAATATAGGTGATTCCACTACCGGGGTGGAATAAATCTGAATTCGTTGTTCAAATGTTTTATTAGTAGGGAATGAATCCCTTAAATCGTGTTGGGTGGCTTTCATGGACTCTTCCCAACGCCACTCCGCTTCGTTTATCAACTCTGAAGTGTCCCATAGTAAATATTCATTTATCTCGTCTTCCTCCTGATGAACTACACTATCTGATTCTACCGTACTACCTAACATACCATCTAATCCTAACGCGTTTTCTACCTCTATTTTCCTATTTCCTATTTCCTTATCTAGTATTTTTCCTAATCCTATATTAATTCTTTCTTGTTCCTTTACTAATTCCACAAATTTTTCTTTAATTGTTTTTAATACCTCTTCATCAACGGTGAATCCTACAAATGATTCATCATCATCGTCATCGTCATCATTGTCAAAATTGTTTCTTTCTATTGTTTCTATCAATGGTAAGTCCACTTCATCATTACGGACAACTTCACTTACTCTTTCATCAGCATTTTCAATTTCTTCACAGTCTTCATTTAAAGCATATCTTTCAAACGTCGGATTGTTTCGCAAATAATCAGGGGGCATTTTCCACAACCTTAATTGCCGATGGTGAGCCTTGTATTGCCTTCCGTCCCCTGGGGATTTTAGTACATAAGTGACCTTATTGTCATTTACTTGAACTATTTCGTAAGGCCCATGATATCTCGGATGGAATTTATTTTTAGTCAGGTTCCCCGGAAGATGGACTTTCAACCCCACCATTTGATGTACTTCATAGGGGACAAACCTCTCATGGCCGTCCCTCCAACACTCTTCCTCAACAGGCAAAGGAAGTCCCGTGTGTAATTCATGTGCCCGCTTTAATATATTTTCACAGGGAGTTATGTTGGTTTCTGAATGAGTCGTATGATTATAAATTAATAAGACCTGTGATAACTCTTCATCCCACTTATTTGACTTATGTATAGACATTCGAAGGTACTGACTGATTGTGCGATTGACCCGCTCGACAGCTCCATTGGAGGACGGGGTGTAAGGAGTAGTCAGCACATGTTTTATCTGTTGCCGTTTTAATAGTTCTTCAAATTCCGGCCCTATAAATTCTCTGCCATTGTCGGTTAACAACCGCTCCGGTAACTTTTGTAAAAACGGTAATATACGATGTTGAAATGCATTGGCTACGTTAATACTTTGTTTATTTCTAAGTGGAACAGCAGCCACCCATTTTGTGTAGTGATCCACCATCACCAATGCGTAATTATTCCCTTGGGTCGAACAAGGGAACTGGATCAAATCCATTGCCACCAATTCAAATGGCCTTGATGTTATTATCTTTAGTGTGGGCGGAACGTAGAGGACATTTGAAATCTTACATGCTTGACATTTGTTACAGGTGGTGGTTATATCATTGCAAATTACTGTGATCTTCGGATGCCATATCCAATTAATAAGCAGAGAATGCAATTTATGTTTTCCAATATGGGCAAAATTCCAGTGAGTCTTTATGGCTACTTCAGTCAAATACGAATGCGGGACAATCAGTGCAAACTCCCCTGTAGAAAACTCTCTGTACAACCGATCATTTCTCAGATAGATGTATTTACTCACACGAGCGAAAGGCTTCAATGGTCCGTTAAATGGTAGATTTTGCAATATTGCTCGTTTTAAGCGTCTTAATATTGGATCAGATTTTTGTAACCTATCGATATCATCATGATTAATCTCCAAGGGATCTATTATATCATCTGGATCCATTACAATATGATGGATTTGTGGATAGACTGAATCGTTTCCCACCTCCCCACCGGTGTTTTGTGGAGTATTCGCAGCATTTTCAATAACGGTTAATGGTACCTCCTCAGAACTGCCCTTTTCTTCGATTGATTCATCTAATAACATCCATTCCGAGAATATTTCTGTTGACACTAAGTTAGTACTTGGTATTTCTTTTTCTTTATTCATCTGCATTTGCAGGGGCACCAAAAGATTGTAGTGCACTCCCCCGCAACACAAAAGATGGCAAATATTCTTGTCGGTATCTTTCCCATATCTCAACGGTTTTGTGTCTCCATAATATACCCAAACTTGCAACTGATATAAGTTCGCAAATGCCATTATAGCCTGCGTTAGTGGGAACTGTCCTGATTGTCTCATCAGTTGCAAGCTTTTCGTCACTTGCCTAGCGTCTCTCCCAGATGGTAATCCATATTTCCCCCTATTTTCCAATAATTCCTTTACCACCTCCTGTCTTATTTTTAGATGATTTTCCATGGAACCACACAAAGCAATTGAACAAGCTTGAAAAAGTGAATCACCCGGAATTTTGACTTCAGAAAACCCCCCAGGGAGGGTATTAACATGGGATGCTTCCGGTTCGTCGTATGTTTCCCCTATCGGCGATCTAGACAAGGCATCAGCCACAATATTTTCTTTTCCAGGTATATACCTCAACTCATAATCGATATCGTTAATCTCTTCAAGCGTGCGAGCTACACGAGCATTCACCAAAGGCATGCTGTGAAAATACAAAAGTGGCTGATGATCCGAATAAATGACAACTCTTATACCATAAAGAAAAGGTTTTAATGCCTTTACAGCCCATCGTATAGCAGCAACCTCCTTCTCAGTCGTACTATAGCGTTGTTCGGCTTTATTAAATGTTGTGGAGATGAAAGCTATAGGACGTTCTTCCTCAGATTGTATCTGGGACAGACACGCTCCTGCCCCGATGTCAGAGGCATCCACATATAACAATAATGGTGTTGCTTTTTCTGTTCGATCTGGATACGACAGGACCTGTGGCGATGTTAATGCTTCCTTTAGTGCCTCAAAAGCCTTTTGACATGGTTCTGTCCATTTTAAATTCTTACTACTCAATAATGCAAAAAGTGGCTTGGCTATTTCTGAGCAATGAGCGATGTGACGCCTATAAAAATTGACCATGCCCAGAAACTGCCGCAACTTCCTGACGGTGGTCGGTACGGGAAACTGCATAATTCCTTGCAGATTGTTTTCCAAGGGAATCATACCGTTTTCAGATACTCTATGTCCTAAATATTGCACTTCTTTTCTTAGGAGGAAAGTTTTTGCTGGTTTAATCTTGAACCCGGTTTCTTCAAACGCCGAAAGAACCTTTTCTAAAATCTCGAGGTGTTTCTCAAACGTTTCACTAATAATAAGGACGTCATCTAAATATACCATGCATTCATTCCATGGTATATGCGCCAGAGCATATCTCATCCCTCGTTGGAAAGTGGCGGGGCCGTTTTTCACCCCAAACGGCATACGTAAGAATTCCCAATGGGACAATGGAGTGGTGAATGCTGTTTTTTCAATGCTGGCCTCCTCCATTTCCACCTGATAGTAGCCTTTTATCAAATCAATAGTCGTAAAGTATTTCATACCCTGCAGACTAAATAGCATGTCAATCAGATTTGGGATAGGAAAACTATCTCCCTTGGTGATCTTATTTAATTCCCGATAGTCAATGCACAATCTGATCGATCCATCCTTCTTTCTTATAGGTACCACTGGGGCTGAGTATGGGGACTTGCTCCTTTGGATGATTCCTTCCTCTTCCAATTTCTTACAATCTGCCTCGATTTCTCTGAGCATAGGGCCTTGTAACCTTCTGACTGGCACTTGCACAGGATCCTCCGTCAAGGTCTCAATCTTATGTTTTATAACATTTGTGCAACCCACATCAGAATCTCCCAAACTCGAGACAGATGGAAATCGCTCTAACAGCTTAATTACTTGATTTTTCTGATCTGATGTCAAATCTGCCTCATCTAATCTAAAAGCTCTTATTAAGTTTTCAGGAGTCCACTCCGAGTATTCATTAGGGCCTTGATCGTTCAATTCCACTATGTTTACAGTGGGATCCTCCACCATAGTAACTTCTTCCAGTTGTCCGACAATTGTTCCTTTCTTTAATTTCCTAGTAGTTTCACTATTATTTTGCAATATTACCAAGGCTCTATCGCCCGAAAAAGTTAATAAAGAATGTTCAAGTTTTACAGTTTTTGGCAAACCCCGCCAGGCCTCCACCACAACGGGTTGCTTTATAGGAATCTGTCCATTCCTTTCGATTTCCACTATCATACACCTCTTGGGCTCAATACTTACAGCTTCGACCAAGGCACAGGTCTCCTCATTAGGTACCCCCTGCCTCATGTCTACCGCTACTGTCTGTACATACTTCCCGCGTCTAATTACTAATTCTTTATGATACAGATCAGGCAAAAGATGTTCTTGATTAAGAATGTCATATCCCAAAACCAAATCGTAGTCGGACAGTTGGTCTGGTACTACAACAAAGCGACTCGGCTTCAGGACATAATTGGTGGATAATCTTAAGGCTATTATTACTTCCCCTAGGACTGGAAATCGGACACTTCCTATTCCAGTAACTCCTCTAAAAGCGGTGGGTAAGATAGGACTTTTTGTCTTGTCTAATAAATGAAAACAGCTGGCCGATATAAGACTCACCTCTGCTCCTGTATCCACAAAAGCTGTTATTGGTTCCATAGGTGGTTGGTCCACAATACTGACTTGCAATATAAGGGTCTTTTCAGGAGCTTTTATTATATGATAATGGATTAATTTCTCGGAGGAACCATTCTCATTCTCGAGTTATTTCCCATTCTCTTTCCTTGCTGGTAATTCATTACTTTCCTTACAATTTGTCTCTATTAAGGCTGGGGAGTTTTCCCCTACTTGTTCAGAATCATTTTCCCGTGGGTCCTCATTATCATAAACTTCAACCAATACCGATACCTGTTTTAGTTGACTCTGCCCCTGTGGGCTTTCATAAATTTGCAAAGGGGGCACCTGAACCGATGTTGTTTGATGAAAAATTCCGCAAGGAATCTCCTGCGACTCTCCAGGATCATCCTCCCCAGCATCGATTCCCCATGATCCCCCTTCATGTTCAATTACTACTTTGGCTGTTGCGGTTGCTTCTGACATGAGGTCTTCCATGCCAGAGCCCCTTCGTTTCCCGATATTTGCGGACAATCTTTCCCTAGATGTTCACCTTGGCAGAAGGGACAAGTTATTCGGGGTGCCGTAGTTTGACTTCTACCATTGGGACAGTTCCCCACCAAATGTCCTACCTCTTTACATCGTAGACAACGGTTCTGCTCTAAATAACACTCTTCCGCTATGTGACCTCGCTTACCACAATACATACAGTGTGGACGCGTCCAACATTCACTCATGGTGTGACCTCTCTTTTTGCAATGGTTGCAGATGGGAACTGTTGAACCATTTTGATTTCTTTGTTGAAAATTTTGGCCACCTCTCTGTCCGTTTCTGAATTCTCTTGTTGGGATCCCTCTTGATTGCTCATATCTTTGTGGCTGATAATTATTTGGTGTCATTTGGGTTGCATCTCGAGTAACTCGGTTATCTATTCTCGGAGATTGTTCAGCCAAAGGCTGGGACTGTGTTTGAATCTTTCTGCAACAACACAATCCCTCATAATTATTATATACGGGCACTATTTGATTTGGTGTTGGGATGGTGGACATTTGTAACGATCTTGTTAAATCTACTACTTCAACGACCTTACTTTCTTTTTTCTTATTTCCCCTGTAAACCTTGTCCACCATAACTACCAGTTGCTCCCAAGGAATCGCTGTCCCTTGTGTTATTTCTAATCCCATTAGAGCATCCTCTACTCGGTCCTTAACCACTTCAGGCACACTATCTAACAATTTTTCTCTGACCATGGGCATTCTTTTCACATCATTCCCCTGAAATGCTCTCTGTGCCAACCCCAACAATCGCAAAGCGAACAGTGGCACATCTTCCTCATCTTTCATTACTGCTTTTGTAAACTCGGCGGTTTCAGTATTTACTTTCTTCTTGAGTTGCTCACGGAACCATTGCAGGAGTTGCGATTTTACAAATGGGTACTCGGCTGATGTCATGGCTACTATGTTGTAAGCCTCAAGAGCAGAACCTTGGAGGTGACTTCCCAATAAGGCTACCATCCCTTCCGTTGATCCGGGGTACTGAACAGTGCAGAAATGCTCGAACCTATCAAAAAACTGCACCATTGTCTCCCCTGTTTCTATCCTAAACTTCCCCAGGGGAATCACTTTCTTCGGTTTCTTATCAACCTCCATTGACGATATTAAAGCAGTCATTTTTTTCATCAACTGGTTATTTTGCTGTAATATTGATTTAAAAAATTGTGCATCCACGGTAACTACCGTCGGACCCTGGGTATTTCCCTGATTTTCCTGGTTTGTAACAACAACACTGGACTGAACCTCATTCTGGTTTGGAGTTGGGACGGAAATTCAAGTTTCTATTAAGTAATACCTTCCTTTCATTTCGATAATCTTCCGTTATTCTCCAACTAAGTTTCATTCCATCCCATTCGGTCATGATGTACAGCTTGTAAGGATCTAGTGCGCGCTGGAGTGATTAATTTGTCAAACTAACTCTAAAGCAGCAGAGCCAGTTTGTGGTTTCATTTCATTACAAACTGGCACCACAAAAGGGATCTGTGTCATTTTAGGATACCTTACCTCTTTCCCAACACACCTAAATAAACACTGAAACTACCCAGTCACAATAAGATCTCACCAATAGTATCTTGATGCAGTCCCTATTCTTCTGGGGAGGATCCAACTCTGACCCCGGTGTTGGATTACAATGGATGGATCTCTCTCCTGGTGGGTAATTTCTTTGATCTTCTTAAGGCGTGGAAGCGTACAACTATTTCCGCAGTTGCACCTATTTAAGGAATATGCTCTGCTTATTTCTTTGATCCTTTCCTTTGGTTGTAAATTTTACTGGGCTGTTACCTTCCGCTTGAATATTTTTCATCTACTTCACAATTTATTTATTTATCTGTTAAGAAGAGGATATATAAAGGATGACTCTTATAAAGGATAACTCCCAGGACTCAATACTGTATAAATAACGAAGAGTAAACCAAGACAAAGTACATTGCTTTTGAGGTCAATAATGCGATGTGTAATAACTATTATTCGAACTTTACTCTAACCTACCAACCTTCGGCTGCTTAGGAAATTAATGACTCGCTAAAATAAATCTAGATATATATAATTGAAAAGAAACTAACATTTATTACATAGACATATAAAAGCTTTCCAAATAGGTATTATATTATTGGCATTTATATATATATATATATATATACATATATATATACTTAGAA